>CABHPR010157872.1:0-87737 GCA_902168415.1 Peromyscus melanophrys | reverse complement strand
ATGGCCAAATATTGCAGTGATCAGTGACACAATAATGGTGACAAATTTAACTAACCATGACAAATGTGTTATAAAATGTAGGTGACAAATCACAGTTGTTTTTGAAACACTAATAAACTACTCAACAAATTCTGTTGTGCAAAGGTTAGCATATATGAAAAATACAGCTATTTTATGGACATAATACAAACTCATTTTAGAATATTTTGCAGACATCAGAAGAAGAAAATGAAATCTCATATGTAGTTCTTTAATTTAATTTAAGAAGCATTAACATAATCATATATGGATGAGCATTTTTGTACGTGTGTATATTTATAATCATATATATACACATAAACTTATGCATATTTCTGTTTTCATATGTATGTATTTGTGTGTGTGTTTTAAATCTGTATACATGGTTTCTTTCTGCTATCAGAAATAAAAACTGGTAGAAAAAAGATAAAAGAGTACAAAGACAATATATAGTCATAAAATGGAATTGTATTTTTAGTCTTATGAAATGAAACTACTCTAAAAAGAGAGGACATTTTGCCACTAAATATATTCATAAGGATGCATTTCAGAGTGGTATTATTGACAAATGTGTTAGATACAATCTGAAGAGTACAAACAATATAACTTATGATTCATATATTTGTCATCAAGAAAATATTTTCCTTTATTCAAATGAATGAATTTCTCTTTTCCAATTACAGGCATATTATATAGATATGAGCAAACATACTTTAAAATGATTTTGTAAAAGCATATTGTAAATAACTGATTCTATTGTGCTGTTTGCTTGTTAAATAAGATAACATTGTATTCTGGATTCCTACATATCACAAAACAGATGTTATCTATACACTTATCTACAAATTTGGCTATAAGTTAAAGTTGTCTAAGTTTTGTTGTTACAAAATCTATAAAAACATCAACATGTCTATAAGAAATAATTCAGGGAAAATCACCTCTATTCCTTTATTTTCATAAAGCTCCAGAAACTATGAAATGGAAGTGGAATAACTTATCATAACTCTGATTGATAGAATGATACAGGATTCATTTTTATAGGCATTGGTTTTTCTTTCATTCTTCTCTCATATATTACATCCTAAATGCAATTTCCCCTCCCTCTACTCCTCCAAGTCTCTCCTACTCCCACCTCCCCTCTCCCCCAGATTCATTCTCCCTCTGCATCCCCTCAGAAAAGAGTAGGCCTCCCAAGGACAACAATCAAACATTGCATAATTAATATGCTAGAATAAGACCAGGCATATAGCATCATATCAAAGCTGGATGAGGAAACTCAGTAGGAGGAAAAGAGTCCCATAGGTAAGCAAAAGAGTCAGAGAGTGAGTGACCTTATCTCCCACTGTCAGTAATCCCACTAGAACAGCAAGCTACACAGCCATACACATATGCAGAGGTCCAAGGTCAGACCACTATAGTTTTTCCGACCTCTCTATGAGTGCCCATGAATCCCCATCAGTTGAATTTGTGAGCCCTGTTCTCATCTTGTCCTTCACTCTTCTGAACCTTTCTCCCCATCCTTGGCTGTATTCCCGGAGCTCCACCTAATATTTGGCTGTGGGTCTGCATCTGCTCTTTCTCAGTTGCTGAATGGAGTCTCTGTGGCATCTTTGATGAGGATTCTGCTAGGCTCTAGTCCCAGAACATTCTGCTGGCAAGACAAACTGTAGGTTGAAGATTTTGTGACTGGGTTGGGGTCCCAATTCCTCCAATTGAGGCCTTGCTTGATTATAGAAGATGGTCTATTCAGGCTCCATATCCCCCATTACCAAGTGTCTTTGCTAGGATTACTGTTGTAAATTCCATGAAGTTTCCATAGCATTAGGCTTTCACCATACTCCCTAGATGACTGGAATTGGACTATTCGCTTTTGTTCTTCCTTTATCCCCTGTTTTCTTTCATTTTTCCTTCCATTCACAGTTTTCCTTATGTTCACGGTTAGTCTTTTAGACTCATTGAATCTTTACAATTAGTTTCTTAGTTACTTTTTTACTGCTGTAATAAAATACATTGACAAAGGAAACTTTTCAAAGGAAGAGGTTACTTGGGCTTAAGTTCTCAGAGGATTAAGTTTATCATGACAGTGTTTTGTTGCACCAGGTAGCAATCTTTTTGGCAAAAATGCTCTCAAACTGTAAGCAAGAAACAGAGACTCATCTGGGCATCTGAAACACCAGAGCCCACCTCCAGTGAGTACTTCCTCCAGAAAGTCCTCTTAAATGTACCCAAAGAGCACCAAAAACAGGAGACCAAGTAATCAAATACTATAGCCTATGGGGGACATTCTCATTAAAACCATCATACTTAGTAAAACACATTAAAAAGTATGTTTTGTTACTCTCAAGTTGTTAATGCCACTGTTGTTCCAGTGGGCATGTTCTGATAGGCCTTAGGCCTTAGGGGTGTTGTGGAATAGAATATTTGTTTAACTATGTAAAGATGTGCTCCATTTACTTATGCTGCATTTGTTTGGCTAGGTAAAGATGTGTTACATTTATTTTGCCTTGCCTGCCTAAGGCACTGATTTGTCTAATAAAAAGCTGAATGGCCAATAGCTTGGCAGTAGAGGGATAGGCAGAACCAGCAGGCAGAAAGAATAAGTAGGAGGAGGAATCTAGGCTCGATAAAGAACAAAGTGGAAAGAGAAGGAAATGTCACAGGCCACCCATCCAGATAGCCACCAGCCAGACAGACGTAGAGGAAGCAGGAAAATGGGACATATAGAATGAAAGAAAGGTAAAGAGCCCCAAGGCAAAACATAAAAGAAGAGAAACAGGTTAAAATAGGTAATAAGAACTAGAGGGACAAACCTAAACTAAGCCTGAAGATTCATAACTAATAATAAGTCTCTTTGTCATGATTTGGGGCCTGGGAGTTCAAGAAAGCCTGCTACATAGGGGGGAATTATTATTATTATTATTCTGGTACATAGTATTAAGCTTACTTCTAATGAATTACCATTATACCTATGAATTAGTGCAGCTCTAAATATAAAGAAGCTTCTTTTGCAGCACATGGTGGTTAACAAAGAAACTCACAGTTGGTCAAAGTGCAGAGAATATGATTCTGTGGAAGGCAACATATATAACATAGTGTCTCCTTCCAAGGCTCAGGATCATATTGCAGAAAAGGGGGTTAGAATGTAAATGGGAGAGGTGGTGAATAACTCCAGCAAACAGTGTGTAAGCTGCATGCATGGACAAACTGGTTGTAAGAAACATCTAAAAGACTTATGCAACCTCAAGTCAGGAAAAATCACCACATTCAGAGCTGAGTTGGGGGCAAAGTCTCACTTTTGGCAGAGTTATTGTTATTCTTAGTTACTGAGAAAGAAAAGATCAGGTTTCTTTAATTATGTAGCCCCTAGTAAATTTGCCATGTTACAGTGAAAGGCAACAGATGCAAGAATATCTGGGTGGCACAAATTGGTCTTAATAGGGAAAATGATTCAAAATAAGGTGGTTAAGGAATTGATGATTGTTGGGGAAACAGGGGTAATGTGACAAAAACATATTGCAAGAAACTCCCAAAGAACTAATAAATTATAAAGGAATTATTATATGTATCATATGAAGATATCTTTATCATTGTTATTTCATATGAACAGTAGTTATTGTTATTATTACTTTAATACATATTTATAATTCATCAGTAGAAGCAAACTTATAATAAGTTAATAACTTTGAGGAAGGTAAAAAATAGTTGACATAAACTAAATAGTGTAATTGAATTCATCTAATACAATCAAAGTTCATTTAACACATAATTGATATAAACTTAATAATGTGCATTTTACTTTAAAATTGTATAGTTCCATTCATATTTTATACTTAAAGTACATCTCAGGAATAGCTACATTTATAATGCTTAAATATTATCTGTCTGGGAAAGTCTTCCAGTTCCATGAGGAAATTTTTTTTATTTCAAACACATAAGCTCCTCAGGAGAAGATAGAACTGTTAAGGAGGAATGTATTTTTGTCACTCTTACATGTATTATTATTATTTTGTCAGTTTTTACTCATTCCTGTCTTCCTTAAAACATAGTACCTAGTAATTTACCTCAAGTTTACCATTTCCTTTCTTTTCTTTTTATAATTTTGATTTATTTTTACAGGAAATCTCACACACAGATGTGAACATAAATGGTTTAGCAGGCAATCCCCTAAAACACATATTTGATTTGTTGCCAAATTCTGTTGCTATGGTAAAGTGTCATGGTCACGGCAAGTTAAGTAAGGCAGGGTTTATTTTGGCTTATGGTTAGAGATGTATAAGTACACCTTGGGAGAGGAGCAACATTACAACAACAGGCAGGTATGGTGAGATGAGCAGAAATCAGAGAGCTCACTTCTTCGTAAGCTCCAAGCAGAGAGAGAAAACTAGAAATAGTTCCCCCCCAGTGCTGCTTTTCCTCCAGCTGGCTGAAACACCTAAAACCTCCCCAAAGTGCCACCAAATAGGGACGACACGGTCAAATGTGAGTGAGTATGGGGGATATTTCTCATTCATACCACCACACTTACAAGGCAGATAATGGAAGTAAAATAATCTCAAGCTTATTAATCAGAACTTCAGTCAATGCCAGCTTAATAGGTTCTTCAGTATTTTCTCATGGTAATAGAAAAAAGTATTCTGGGTTATATTATTTTACCTCAATCATTGAATGTTGATGATTTTTAGAATATAGTGTTTTTAGCACATCTAATTTGCATAAACAAGACCCTAGTAACCAAGAAAGTCTTTAGGCAGTTGACAATAAAATTAAGAAGTAGTACAAAGGCCATGCTTTAGTAGCTATGGACAGATTATTGACAGAGAAAGCTTAAACACACAAATTCACACATATAGACAGACAGTTCTATATAAAAATCCTCAGTAAGTTTGTGTGTAGGCTACAGAGTGGCAGGAATCATTACCGCAGGCCACCTGTGGAAAAAAATGTTAACACCAAAATCTTTTCTCTTCTTTTTTGATCATATTAGAGATTTTCCTGGAGCCTCTGACCTCCTAGCAAGGGAACAGGGTATTCAGACAACTGCTGCATCATACCTTTGTCAGAGGCCAAACAATAAACCTAAGCCCCAGGAAGTGTTTTTCAGTACTCATTTGTAGCTCCACATCCCCTCGCTTTCAACAAAAGAGTGTATCTACTGTTTTAAAAGAGATTCGAGAACACTGAATTGGAAAATTTTTTTCTGGGTCAAATACAAACCAAGTATAACTTACAGCACCAAAAGTTTTCTACCAGTATATGTGTTTATTTTATTATCCTCTAAATTTTATTATGTATCTGTCTCTATAGCCATGCATTATTTATTTTCTTTGGGTACAGAATTACCTATTAAGATAGAACTTAAATACTTTATTAAGAATCAACAATGTTTTCTACCTAGTTTTGAAATATAACTATTACCTTACTCTCTTCCTACATCTTTGAACAAATGTATAAATATGAGTTTTACTATGGAAACTCTTTTTGTCCCTAAAATAATCCGGTCCTCTTATTTGACCTTTGATTACTTTAAATAAATTTCCCTCTATGCTCCTGCATGCTTTCAGTAGTTGCTTGTGGCATCTCTGGTTGCTCTGAAGATCCAGTTGTGACTCCTATGATTGTCTGCCACATGTTTGTGCCAAATCCGTTTGCCCTAACCCCATGCAAAGTGGTTTCTTCTGCTTTGGGCAAATTTCACTAAGCCAGTGAATTTTCGTCTCTGAACTGGGTAGGATTATAGCTGTGACTGACAAAGCTTCATTGCTCAAAGCATGCCAAAATGAGTCTAACATTGTTGAATTTTTTAAGAAAGAACTTTGAATAACCTGGAGATCAGACTTACAGAGATGCTGCCAGTGTTTACTAATTATAATTAGAAATTTCTTGGCAGTATATAGAGCCCCAGTGTGCAAGATGCAATGCAGAAAGGGATTGGCTTGTTTGTAAGTACTGTAAATGAATCAGAATCTTTAAGTACTCTGGCCTTTCCTCTGTTATTTTTCTGTACTCCATGGAAGGTGGATAGTAGCAAGAACAAGGAATTTGATACTATGAGCTTATCAATAAATTCGAAGCTCACTGTTGTCTCCATTTGATAGATATTTTTTCTTATCCATCCCATTGTAAAATATTAGAACAATTGTATGATTCTAATTTGGGTTTAAATTTGATTGTTTTTTCAGATACAATATATAATGAAAATAGCAATGTTCACTTATAATACCACTTCAAAGATTCATTAAACCATTTGAATTAGCTATTATAACACTTTTGTTTGATAAATGTTTGTTTACTTGAGTGTCAATGTTTTTGCTTGCCTTGCTTAGTGTCTTGTCCTCCTTAGATAAATATGTGACATAAGTTCTAGTTTCTTTCCACTCTCATATAATTGTTATAAATTAAGTAATTTCAATTGTATTACCCAATGATTCTAAAATTTCTGTGAAATTTAATGATTTTCCTTTTGGAATTCATCTTAGTTTTTTCATCTTTCTGATAAAACTGAAGCCTCATATTTGACAAAATGGGGCAATTAGAAAATACTCAATGATATTTATATATTTAAAAGGAAAATCAGAAATCTTTTTATAGCCCATAAAATAAACGATGACTTGCCTTCTTCAATATACTCTCGCCTATTTGTTTCTATTCATCACAGACATCACTGGTTTTACCAGGCCCTGTCCCCATTATTTTACATCTCTAAACTGCTTACACTAAAGAATTTGAATTGACAATTCTGCATCTCTGTGCTTTATTCCCACAGTAAGCTTATGTTAATTCTATGTGCTCCAAAGCGTTATTTCTGTTTGAAGATTAGCCTACCACTAGAGTGAACTTGTGGATATACGAACATTCAGCTAGGTGTAAAGATGGTGTTCATTTGGTGTCTTTTGACTAGAGTATTGATTGCTATATGATAGCAATTAAAACTTCTTACCATCGAAAGGATATACACTTTTTAAAGTATCTATAAAAAATCCACTCAAATGATCAAACTAAGTAATCTTTAAAAATTTGTTATGCGTTAGTAGAGTATTTTGTTCTTACAACATTATTTTCCTGATGCCGTGACTAAACTCCTAATCTCAGTAGTCATTTTGAATGCATCTGGACTCAACTAAAACACAACTCCCTAGAAATTCCTGGAAGGGATTATCTTGATTACATTATTAAAGCAGAAGACCTACTCTAAATGTGGTTGGAACCTTCTAGTGGAAGATCAGATAAAAGGAAATAGAAAATGTAAACATTGTTTTATGCTGCTGGTTCTCACTCTATCTGAAAAGCGCATTCATCCTATTCTTGTGTTTTTCCTTCACTAATTTAGAACCAGCTTCTTTGGGATTCCAAAGTAGACTGAAAACCAGTAGCTCTTCAGTAATTGTCCATTACTTCAGTTTTTCACTGGGATTGCTGTGATATCCACCCCCATGTGTGGACTGCTTAACTATCTGATTCTAGGTTTATCCTATTGTCACACACACACACACACACACACACACACACACACACACACACACCACACACATCTATATATATGTTATATATTATATTGAATAGATATATATGTATATAATATTCACTTATTGTATCAGTTCTGGTCCTTAGAGACCTCTGACTAATGCACCTAGATTCATTTAACAACTATTTCACAAGTATCCTCTACATGTTAAAGATGCTGAAGTTTGACTTGATGTGAGAAGGAAGAGTTACATAGGTGAAGTCTAAATTACGGCCAGCTAGAAATTTTTTACTTCATAAAAATTGAGGTAAAACCAGTATATATCTTTTCCATGTCTTTGTTAATGTATATCACCCCCTTTTATTCTGTCTTTTTTAGTCGTATGTGAAAATGTATTTGGAAAATTATACCACATGAGAATTAGAAAAATAATATTGTGGATCTTCTTCACAGTCTTTGTTAATGTATGTCCTCTTTTCTCAAATCCTTCTTATCCATATGGAAAAATGCCTTTGGTTACTTGCGTCAAAAGAGTAGAGAACATAGAAAGTATTATTGGGAATAATGTACAAATAATAGTTAATTAACTGAAAATAATAAAGAAGACAGAACTGATTTGAAGTCATAAATGCTCAAATATGAGGATGCAAGTGTGAGGATATCATTCCAGCTTTCTTTTCACTGTTACTCATGTGGCAAGGTTATTTAGTTCTGTCTTCATTCTTCTCAGCATAGTTAAACAATTTTCATTTAATAGCTTATACAGTCCGCATTTCAATGTGAATGGCTTGTGAATTTGAATTTCATGCTAATTGTCCAAGCTAACTTCAAACTATTGAGGTAAAAGTCAACTCCAACAATAATTTTAGCTATCTTTCATTCAGATGAGTTACTTTGCATTTTAAAATGCAGAATTTGGGGGTATGTCAAGTTAAATCACCAGAGATGCTCCTCATGTGTTAAATGTTCAGTTTTTTTTTTTTTAATTTTTACTTTACTTTGATAATGATATTGCTGTTGGTCTTGTTTTAAACATCAGGTAGTAACAACTGTCTATAATGACACAAAAATATTTTCAATAAATACTTTGTAACACTGTGCCAGGGACCAGCCTCAGCAGTTTCGGGGGTCTGAAGGATGGGATACCTGGAAGGCGCAATAACAACACAGAGACAGTGCTCATGCAAGCTGACAGGTCACTTCCGGCTTCTGCAGTTGCTAAGTAGCTTCTTTGCTACAACTTCTTTAGCTTCTGATTTTGCCCTGGTAACCTCAGTCTTTTATTATTATAAGCAAGGGGGAACAGAAAGAAAAGGAGAAATCACCCAATACAGAATATTCTCATGATTCCAAAGATTATTCTTAGAAAAATCACCAATATATTCTTCATCATCTTTAACTAAACACAGGAGCTATCCCAGACTTAACATCAAAGCAAGCATACTCTATTTTTATTATTAATGATTATACAATCTCCTGAGCACTTGATCCAGAGGCTACCAACATGCAATTTCTCAAAAAAGGTAAAAATAAGAACAGTGGTCAATGTACCAGATAGTCATTTCCTTCTCACACAGCTTGCTCTGACCTCAAGACCCCTGCAACTGCCTAAGTTTCTCCTCAGCCCTCTACAAACACCAAGCCCCATGACTGGTGGGCCACAATGACCTCAGACAAGAAATTTTCCCCTGCAAGTTAGCAACTTTTGTCCTTCTTATCCCAACAATTCCAAGGAAGACCTGATCCAATTTTCAGAGCTTCCAAAAAAGGAAGTTCACCTTTTTCTGACAGCTCTTTTTAATCTAAGAACCCAGTAAAATTTGCAGCAATCATTTCAACCACTGC
Organism: Peromyscus melanophrys; assembly: GCA_902168415.1. Classification (NCBI taxonomy): domain Eukaryota; kingdom Metazoa; phylum Chordata; class Mammalia; order Rodentia; family Cricetidae; genus Peromyscus; species Peromyscus melanophrys. The sequence goes on along the minus strand of CABHPR010157872.1, from coordinate 78,412 downwards.
CACATGGTCTCCACACTCGTTCAGGAGGAATCAAAATATCTGGATTAAAGTTGCCATCTCCCTTTCTTGGTGGAGGCCACCATTTTCCTCCTATTCTAGATTCCCATACTTCTAGTTTGTCATCCTATCTATATGTTACTCCATCCACAGTCTTCAGCCAACACCCCTTAGGGTTTCAAGTTTTACACAATGTCCTTGGAATATTCTCAGAAACTGAATTATTCGTCATGGCCAATTTGAATCCAATGTGTTGATACACATCATACCATGTGCTATAGTTGACCACACATTCAGTACAGTTTATCCAAGCCTGAAAAGCTTCCCCAGGCTACAGGTTCTTTCCCATGACCTGCATAACTGCCTTGATCCCAGCCTGGATGGTCATCTTTGTATAATTTCCTATGAAATTTTCTTCACTCCTTTACTAAATTACAGAAATAACCATTGATCTAGGAACACAGAACATGAAGATCAGATAGAAGAAAAAGACTAGCATTATAAGAAGTATTTATATGGAGGAGAATATGACATGTGCAGGCCATGAATCATGACCTTGGGACACATAGGCATTTCTGCCTTGGCCCTCTAGAGACATGCTAAGCAGAAGATCCAGAGGGTAATGCATGGAGGGGTGATGGTCCAAAATCTCAGGTCCCTCACCTCCAATCTCTGCTGGCAGCATGTCAGGCATCTTATATGCCATCCCCAGCAACACTGGTATTTGTATTATGACTTCATGTGTTGCTCAATTTGTTTAGTTTACTTCAGTTCATCTACAGTTTTGTGAATGAATTGTAGAATATACCATGAAGAGAAAATGGGAGAATGTGAACTTCCTCCATTTTACAAATTATGTTATGATTTTGCTTTATAATTTTAGAAGCAAAATTCTCAGTTGTTGAATCTAAATGTGCACTTGTTCCAACACTGTCTTTCCCTATATTTACTTTGCAAGCAATTTTACATGTCCTTAAATCATACAGTTGTGCCATTTCCAGAAGGGAATAAGGCCTGTGGCAACTAACCCAGGGCAGCTGCCCAAGATAATCACACTTGAGGATAAATGATATCATGGCAACTGTTCATAGTATTCTTGTGCTATAATTAAAGATGGCAAGTTCAGAGCCAAATTTCAATTATGCTAAGGAAATCAGAAGATTCAATGCTGTTTGAGCTGTCCCTAGACCCAATAAGCAGCATATGTAAAGTATTCATTTTAAGCCATGATCTTAGCACACAGATAGTTGGATATATTCTGACCTTTCTTATAAATTTGAAAAATTGTGATGGTGTTTACATTTTTTAACTGTAATTCCTAATTTTGTATTTAAATTGGGGCAGCATTTGTATATTTTGAGAACAACAATCTTGATAAATTATATGATATATGCCAAAGAGGAACTCAGAGATAAAGGAACAAATAAATTTTCTTTAAATAACATAGGAACTTACAGGGTGAGTAACTCAGATCTGAATGCTTGTGATCAAACTTGGTTTTGATTTTAGACATTATCATGAGATACCATTGTAGCAGGAGTCTTAAAAGTTCTTATTAATAAAATCAAACCTGAGGCCAGTTATTGGGATGAACACTGGAAGGTCAGAGAGACAGAATAAGCCACAGCTATCTCACCTCGCTGGATCCTCAGCTGGTCTTGTTTCCTCAGACTGGATGCCCCGAGCCCTCATCCAGAATGGGTCTCAGCTGAACTGCTGCTAGAAGCCTGAAAGCTTAACCAGGCCAAATGCTTCTCCAGGCCAAAGGCCTCTAGTTTCTGGTCCTCACGCCTTATATACCTTTCTGCTTTCTACCACCACTCCCTGGGATTGAAGGCGTGCTTTCTGGGATTAAAGTTGTGGGTCACCACGCCTGGCTGTTTCCCATGTGGCCTTGAACTCACAGAGATCCAGAGGGATTTCTGTCTCTGGAATGCTAGGATTAAAGGCGTGTGCTACCACTGCCTAACCTAAGTATCTAGTGGCTTTTCTGTTCTCTGACCCCAGATAAGTTTATTAGGGTACACAATATTTTGGGTAACACAATACCACATACCATGGAGATGGGAACCAAGTTTCATGACAATGTTTCTTCATGTTTCTTATATACATTATACATACATCCTGAAGATAAATTTAAATAATAAAAGTTTAAGTATACCTAAAGAATGACTATGATTTATAAAATGAAGTCAGTTGTAAATGTTTGAATTGTGATATGTTTTAGTACAACATCTTTCAGAATTTGAAGGATTTGGGTTTCACAGTTTTGAGTTAGAGATATTGTATCTATAGTTAATGACATCAACCATTTTATATGTTTTCCCCTTGTGTCAGTTTGATTAAATTATAACATTAAATGGAAATTAATAACTTAAATAACTATATAACTTAATAAAATTAAGTTCTACAGTCTAGATTAATAATTGGTCTACCCAGAATATTTAATTTTCTTAGTTTTGTTCAGAGTACAAAGAAAAGTAACAAACAAAAAGCATTCTGTTAATTTATGGATAATATATTTCTATTAGAAAATGAATGAAAGTGAGTATAAATTCTATATTTAAAATAAATCACTACAGTCATTATAATCATGCTATACATGACTATTTTCAAATAATGTTTTAAAATTTATCAAAAACACTCACTTAGAAGTAATAACAATTCAGACAAAGCATAGAAAGTTTATTCATGCTCTAGGTCTTATTCTGGGTATGACTTGTTGTAGCTGAAATTTTTCCTGTGTCCCACCCAGTCTTCACCTGCTCAGACCCAAGTAAACACACAGAAGCTTATATTAGTTAAAATTGCTCAGCCATTAGCTCAGGCCTATCACTGACTAGCTCTTACTCTTAAACTCAGCCCATTTTTGTTAATCTATATGTTGCTACATGTTCCATGGCTTTACCTGTGTGCCATTACATGCTGCTCCCCAGACAGCAGACTGGTGTCTCCTGATTCAGCCTTCCTCTTCCCATAATTCTTGTCTGCTTATCCTGCCTATACTTCCTGCCTGGCTACTGGCCAATCAGTGTTTTATTAAACCAGTGTACAAAAGCATTATACCACAGCAACTTGTTTTTTCATGCATCTGTTCAACTAATGTTGAAAATTTACAAATATGTTACATTTTTGCAAATTTAAATTATCCCAATCTGGGCATGTTCACATAACATTTCTGACTTTAGAAAAAAAAATCTTGGTAAAATTAAGTTCAGTACCTATATGCTGTTTCTTATCTCCATAGCTAAAGGAACTAGAAATTTTAATTTTTTGTAAAAATAGGATTATTAGAGACTACCTGTTGAATTTAAGATATGATAAATATTGATATTCAAATGAATAACAAAGATCACATTACTTTTCAATATATCATTTGTGGAAGTTATCAATCTAATCTTTTAGAACGGAAAATAATTATAGGCTATAACAGCTACTTTATAGTATAAGAATTATTCTTTTCTCAAAGTGTTCTTTACTTGTTGAAAATCCTTCAATGTCACTGTTTTATGTCAACTGATGTCATCCTTATTTTTGTTAGGAATTGAGATCACAGAAATGACCGACATTCAGATATCAAGTCAGAGACACTTTTGTAGAAGACACCACAGTCTTTGTTGTAATTATTTCATTGTTGTTTAACAGTGAACTTGTTCATTTTAATTATAAAACTGAATAAAACTAGAATCAATTTGGAATAGAGAACCTCCTTTAAGAAACTGCTTCCCTTGGATTGTCTTTGGACATGTCTGTGGGACATCTTCTTGATTCTGAATTGTTTTAGGAGGGTCCTCAGTGGGCATTTCCATCTCTAGGAAGGTAGATCTGGACTTTATAAGAAAAGCTTAACAGAACCAGAGGGGGGGGGGGGAAGCCAGTATGTAGCAGTGATTCATGGTTCCTGCCTCTATTCCTGCTTATGTTCCTCTTCTGACTTCCTTCATTGATGAACTGTGCCAAATACATCCTTTCCTCTCCAAGTGCCTTTCAATCAGGGTGTTTATCACGGTCACAGGAAGCAAACTAGAACATACACGGATAGTTTTATACAAACCGCTAAGATGTTAAATCGTCTTTAACAACCTAAGTTGTCTCATCACCTTTTTTATATCTATCTAGTGTCTACATTATCCTTGAGTCACACCTATACTTTTGGGTGTTCTTTGTTCTTTCCTAGCATACCATTCTTTTCATTTTCAGTAAACTACATTCTCTTTCACACTGGCTTAATTTCAAATTCTTTTATTTTTTTTTAAACCATGGATCAAAGCTTTTCCTGGGTGAGGGTCTCTAAAAATAACCCTTTACACAGCTATTGCTGACAGTGCTGGGTGGATTTGCTTCCCTATCATGCCTACTACTAGCATATTTCATAGCATAATGACATAAAAACTCATATGAAAGAGATATGAAATTAAAGTTGCTGGTATTTATCATAACTGGTATTTATTATAAAGTGAATAAGCTAAAGGAGAAATTAAATTCAAATAAAAATTGGAATAATCCACTTAGATATAATTTAAATAGAGTCTAGATTGCTAAGTCATTAAGATATGACACAGATATTTCTCAGTTTGAGTGAAAATACAGTTGTCATATATTAATGATAAGTTGATAATTGGTTCATTTGAGTTATAGGGTATGTATGGAAATAGATAAAGTAGAGATAATGCTGCAAAATCCTGTTTTAAAAGATATTAAGCTTATACTTCAGAAATTTATAGTATATTTTCTAGTTTTACATTTGTGTGTGTGTGTGTGTGTGTGTGTGTGTGTGTGTGTGTGTGTGTGTGTACACATGGGCCATGACATACACATGGAAGTAAGAGAATAACTTGCTCTGCTGTCCAGGAGTTATTTCTCTCCATCCACCATGTACATTAAGGTGATTTAACTCAGTCTGTGAGTCTTAACAGCAACTACCTTTGGATAACTTATAAGTAAGCTGATTCCTGGAGAAAACTAGTTTTCTCATGCTTGGCAGTCATTAATTGTCTATATCTCGTCATCTCAGGGTAGGACTCAGTGCAATTTCCCTTATCCAACTAGTTTTAGGTCTTGTTTATTCTACTTGTATTTTTTCCTTAATTCAATGGGAAATTGTTCTGTTTTTCTTCTTTTTATGTTTAACATGAAATTTCTTCTCTCTTCCTAATACTATAACTTGTAAACTTGCTATTATTCTCTAAACAGTGCCAAAATAATGATTGAGGAGCCTGTCTCTACTGGGATATGGGATATTTTAAGTAGCTGTGCAACTATGGGTTTATTCTGTGTTTTCATTTTATAATTACTATATTTGAGTTGACCATAATATCCAATATATAATCTTTCTGTGGACAATGAATGGTATAGTGAATCCTAATTAATGAACTCAGCACATCTCCATAAATATCATGTATTCTTAGAGAAAACCTGCTGTCTTGCAAAAAGAAAGCTTTTTGATCACACCATTGCTGAACTTGATATATTAAATGAAGAGACATACAAAGGCAGCACAAAAATACTACAGTTATTCAAAAAAATATAGGAACAACTTGCCATTGTGAACATCAGTCACCTGAAGAGACATAATTGAGGCAAAAGGAAGCGAAAAATTAACAGCCCTTCTAAGTTTTGCTTGTCTTGTTCTATGATTTATACTGTGGAACTTTGCCATACATACTTCCCTATACACAATTTTTATGATTTATGGCAAGTTTCTATTTTAATTTATATGAATTCCCCATGCTTTTATTTTTAACATTAAATGAGTGGTGCCAGTTAATATTTAGGGATCTGTTTTCATCTTGAGGTAGCCAATAATGGAATATTGAATTTCTATTTTTATGCTAATAAATAGATTTTATTCTTAATTTCCCCCATAAAACACTGTTAAATGTCTTTATTATTACAGCCACTAACAAATGGCAAAGAGATTAGCTTTAAAAATAATGTTGCTATAAAAAAAATCTCATTTCCTGAACCTGGAAACTGCTATAAGGGAAATATTTGATTTGCATATTTACATCTGAGCAACAGGAAAATATTATCAAGCTCTCTTCTTTTTTAATTTCATGTATGTACTAGTAGGATTGCTAGTTTGAGATTGTTGTAGAGTTAGTATTGCAAATTTACCATAGAGCCTTCATTTAAAGTACACCTCAAAACTGGAAGGTGAGAAGTGTAAGAAGGCAAGTTAAATTTTGCTTTCTCATAAAAGCTACTCTATGAAATAGAGTTATAGCTGAGCAATGCTTAATAAAAATAGAAATAGCCCTTCCCTTGGCTGATCACAGAAAAGGAGAAACAGACTGTATTTGGGGTAAAATCAACCTTTAGAATGGATATATGAGATACATAAAAATTGTGATAAACCATCATCTTTTCATTTAATATTATATTACCAAAAGTTTTTTCCAAGTCTGAGTTTTTGTTCAGCACAATTTAAAGTATATTTAGTGGGCCTATGGAGACAGCTTATTCAGTAAAGCACTTGCTATGATATCATAAGGAATTGTTTGCATTCTCAGCAACTAGGGGTAATGTTGGATGCAGTAGTGCATGTCTTTAATCCTAGTGAAAGGAGAGGCTGAGACTGAGAATAATTGTGTCTGGTTGATGAGCTACCCAGTCTTGACAAATTAGTGAGCTCCAGGTTCAGGGAGAGATCCTGTCTCAAAATGAAAACTAGCAATGGAAGAAAAAAAAACCCAACATCAACCTCTGATTTCCACAGAACCATATAAGCTCTTTCTCACAAATAAAACACAGCATGATCAAAATTTCTTTCCTTATCAAGGAGTAATATTTGTCTAGTCATACAAATCAATGCAGGAACTGAATGGCTATGAAAGAAAAATATCTAAGAATGTTTTACAATAACCCATTTTTTATTTTTTGGCTGGTCCCTCAACCACAACAGAAGAGACTGATAATATGAAAGGTCAATACAGCAAGAAATTCCAGTATTATCTGTAGTTCATGTGGTTTTTTTATTTTATTACTTGCCCTGACATCATGAACTTTAAATGGTCACAAATAAAGGAGCCCACACCTTTTCTCATCTTTCAGGAGAACTTTCAGACAACCATAGGATGCTGTGAACAGCTCAGAATGCAGGCAAGGCGATTCTAACTCAGTATCTGACCCATCAAAATAAGCACCTGATAGGATCTTACTTAAATCTTCCCATTTCTTAAGATTTTGTTTGGTCTGGTCATTTTGACACTCGGGCTCTCCATTGAGGCTCTGTTCTCCATGGCTGTCTAGCTTTGTGTGGCATTTCCTTGGACAGTCTCTCTCTAAAATACTGCCAAAGTCAAGGTACTCCTCAGCATCAAGATATTCCATACAGATAGTCTTTGTTTTTTCTTCTTCAACTGAAGGCTGACTCATTGACAAAGGCAATTCTGCTGGGCAAAGGCTTCTCTTCGGTGTTATTTTCTTAAAGCTGCATAATAATTTGTTAAGTCCATCTCCTCCGGGCCTCTTCACCCTTGCCAGGCTGATGATCAGGGTCTTTCTACCAGTCATGTTTTAAGGTCTTCGATTTGGTGAGCCTGGGGTGATTCCTTCCGTTAAGGGACAGCCTTCAGTGCAGCTCAATCTTAATCTGCATGTGCATATTGAGCGTTATGACATAAAAAGAGGGGAAGTTGATTTCCAGCTTACACGACAGCCTGAAGAACAGAAGCATTGTGGGATCCACTGATAATGTCCAACACTATCAGGCCAAATCCTCCACAGTAGACGTGAGTCACAGATCATCCAGACCCAATGGAGGCATGGACATGTGGAGGTTGACACTTCCACTGCCTGTAGGCACTCTGCTTAGTCTTGAAACTTCTTGGCCACCGATAATCAAGCGCACAACACAACCAGGGTTAGGAAAGCCAAAGTGGCGGTCGGTTGTCCAAGTGCGTCTGAAAATTTTTGCCAAGTTAGCTGGCAATCAATGACATCACAAACCCTACCCGCATATGCGCAGTACGCCAGTGTGGGCGCTAGCTTAGCTGCTTTTACCAGCTTCAGCCACCTGAGGATGAATATTACACAGGCTGGATATGTTTGGCAAAGCACTTGCGGTACCTTATGACTTTACAGGAATGATATTAAATCTGCTTCCTTTTCTAAGCAAAGAAACTAAACTACATACTTTTTTGTCCTGGTTAGGTACCAGAAAAAATAACTGCTTTCAGTCTCAGATGTAGTAGTGGGTACATTGAAAGCTTAGACCACTTACAAAACCACATGTCATAGATATCACATGGTGAAACCATGTGTTTTTGTAGACCCGCACATCTTAGTGTTCCTATCTTTGAATACAGCTATAGAAGTATTCATTTAGATAAACCAGTGACCCAGTTTCCTCTGGATAAGGACGGGGGAGTAGTTCACATTCCATGATTTTTTTAATTACCTAGGGCTTATATTATTTATACTGCTTATTTATGTTTATACTTTTAATTATTCATACTTTTAATTTCAGAACAAAATAAAACACAAAAAGACAATAATACACAATATGCATCCCTGCTATTATGTGGGAGATTTTCTTGCCTTAAGGCACAAAGACAGAATAGAAGAAACCCTCTAGACATGAACAGAGTATTAGGTGGGTTAGGTCCAGTCAAGGCTGCAGGGGTAGCTACAGAGAAACTATAATACAGGACATAGGCTTCCAAGGGTTCTACTTCTTCCATTCGAGAGGCATCCTCATTACCTCATCTCCCTTGAATGGGGAATCACATCAGGAACAGCAACACTGGGATTCTCTGCTGTCACCTCATCTTCATCAATGTTGAAGGCTAGTTTGATCATGCAGTAGACATGGTTGGAATGGGTTTGGGAATCCACAAGTGAGAAACTAGAGGAAATCAGAGCAGTTTCAAACACCAGCACCACCAGGTCCTTGACAGTTTTGTCATTTGTGTCCGCCTCAGCCTTCTGCCATAGGGTCTCCACAATGGATTAGTCCGGATTGATCTTCTGTTGCTTTTTGGCCATCATATAGCCCATTGTAGAGTTGAGTCCAAGTTCCTGGGCTTTCAAGATCTGCTCCTTGTTGGCTGTTCAGCTATAGGTGCTTGTCACAATGCAGCAGAGTAAAGACACAAGCCTATGGGAGATTGTCACATTCTCATCTTTCTTATCGGAGATCCCCCTCATGTGCTTGCAGAGATTCTCAAGCTTTGCTTTGCTCTCCTCCATTTTCTTTTTTTCCTAGATTTTGTAGCTCCAGGCCTTCCTTAATCAGCAAGACCAGGCAGGCTCTGTGCATCAAGTTCCTTGGGATGCTGCACACAGTACTCATCAATAGGTTCAGTGATATATACCACCTCACAGTCCTGCTTCTACACCTGCCCAACAAAGGCAGAGCCAGCCACCTGCTCTTTGCTCTCACCAATGATAAAGTAGATGGAGTTTTGTGTCGACTTCATAAAAGACACATATCCAAACAGGGCAGTTATCTCATCTCCATTCTGAGAGGTGTTATAGTTGAAGAGCTCAGAGAGGTGCTCACAGTGGAATCTTCAGGGATTCCAAGTTTTAGATTCTTGGAGAATGACTTGGGAAATTTCTAGTCATTCTCTTTGTTTTCAGCTAACTCAGAAAAGAGCTCAAGGGACTCCTTCACAATGTTTTTGGGGTAACATTCAGGATTTTGCTCCACTGGAGCATTTCTCCAGAGGTATTCAGGGGCACGTCCTTAGAGTCAACAGCACCACAGATGAAGTTGAGGAACTCATTGTTAGGAGTCCCACAAATACTCATAGCTCAACAACTGTCACATATATGTAGAGGGCTTAGGTTGGTCCCATGCAGAATCCCTGGTTGTTGCTTCAGACTCTGTGAGTTCCCATGAGCCAGGTTAGTTGTTTCTGTGGATTTTCTTGTGATGTCCTTGACCCCTATGGCTCCTATGATCTTTCCTCCCTCTCTTCAGCAGGATTTCTGAGCTCTATATAATGTTTGGCTGTAAGTCTTTGTTTTCATCAGTTACTGGATGAGGATTCTCTGATGACAATTGAGGTAGTCACACATCTGATCACAGGAGATGGCCAGTTCAGGCTACATAACCACTATTGGTAGGAGTCTTAGATGGGGTCATACTTGGAGATTCCTAGGAGATTCCTTTACACCAGTTTTCTACCTAGCTCCCCAAAGCTCCCCCTTTCCAGTCATCTCTTTCAGTAGACTCTCCCTCCATCCACCCATCAACCCAAACATTCAAGTTCCCATCCCCATCCTTCCCGAGTCTACCCTGGAGGTTTATTCTATTTCCTCTTTCCAGGGAGATCTATGTGTCTCCCCTTGGACACTTGTCTTTATGTTGCCTCTTTGAGTGTGTAGATAGTAGAATGGTTACCCTTTACAGTTAATATTCACTTATCAGTGACTACATACCATGTTTGTTTTTCTGGGTCTGGGTTATCTCACTCAGGATGATTTTTTTTCAAGTTTCATCCATTTGACTTCAAATTTCATGCTGTCATTGTTTTTAACACCTGAGTAATACTCTAGTGTATAAATGTATCTATTCTTCAGGTGAGGAACATCTATGTTGTTTCTATGTTATGGCTATTACAAATAAAGCTGTTATGAACATATTTGAGGAAGTGTTCTTGTAGTATGATTGAGCATCCTTTGGGTATATGTCCAAAGTGGGTCATATTGCTGGGTCTTGCTGTCCCTAATGCTTTGGCTGGCTCTTGGGAACCTATTCATCATACTGGTTTGCCTTGCCCAGCCTAAAGACAAGGGAAGGTGTTTAGTCCTACCTCAACTTGATATGACATGCTTTGTTGATACCCATGAAAGGCCTGCCTCCTTTTGAACAGAAACAGAGGAGGCATCGTTTTGGGTGGCAGAGGAGACATAGGAGGAGGGAATGGGAGGGGAGAAATGAGGGAAAACTGGAGTTGGGATGTAAAATAAATAAATAAATTTAAAAATGTTATATAAGAGAAAAGAAATATATTATGATTTTATTTATATAAAACTATACTAACTATAGCTATAACACTTCTCACAAGAAAAATTTTGACTATATATTGTGTTTTGTTGCTTAGTGACTTACATCTTCCTCAATACAATCTATATGGATCAGCAATCACTGTATTCCCATTTTAGGGATAAAGAAAATTAGGTAAAAAATAGTGTAAAAAAGATTAAATGAAGGTTGGAGAGATGGCTCAGTAGTTAAGAGCTCTGGTTGCTCTTCCAAATGTCCTGAGTTAAATTCCCATCACCAACATGGGGACTAATGACTGCTGATGATTATAGTCCATGGGGTCTGGTTACCTTTTCTGGTGTGCATACATACAGAGAAAACACCCATATACATAAATAAATAAACCCTTAGTTTAGTAACTTTATATTTTAAAAAGGTTCAACAAATTGACCAACGCCAAACATTTGCTAAGTAACTTATAGTGCACTAGTCTGCATAGTACTGAAATACAAGCTTAAGTGTTGTCAGATACTAATGTACAGGCTAAGTATTAGTATATTTTAATATTAAAAGTTCTTCTGGGCTAGGGAGATGGCTCAGCCATTAAGAGCTCTTGCTGTTCTTCCACATGATTCAGATTCAATTTCCTGCATCCACAAGGCCACTACCTTAGTAACCCTAGTCTCTGGGGATCTGATATACTCTTCTAGCTTCTGTAGGCACTAGGTACTATAAGATATATAGATATACATGCAAACAAAACATCCATATACACTAAACAAATAAAAAAATTAAAAGTACAAATAAAGCTGAGGTAGTCAGGTACCAGCTCATCACAGCTGTCCATAATAAACACATGACAGACATACAATGTGATGTTGTTCTTGTTCTCAAAAAGGTTAAAGGGAAATCATCAAAGAATGAAGAGCAATGCCCTGAATTCTAACAGTAGAGTAGTGCTTAACTGCCAAGTGGTCTTCCCAATCATTGGGGAAGATCTTCTAGAATTCACCATATTCTTCTTGAGTGATGTCATCAGGGTTTATGGTACAAATAGGCTAATCTTATTCAATTCTTCCTGATCCATGTGTTTCTTCTTTGTTTTCGTTTTGCTATCTTTGCCATTGTTGTACTCCTCATTGGATACCACATCTTCAGTCTTAGGCTTCTCCTCTTCATCCTTATCTTCCTTCTCTTTGTCACCTCTCCTTGCTCTACCTCATCATCACTGAACTCGTTTTCTTATTTGTTCTCCAAATAGAGAGTGAAGGGATAGCTTATGAACTGTGAGTGTTTCTTCACTACTTCTTTGACCCTCTTCTCCTCTAAGTATTCTGTCTTGTCTTCTTTGACGTGAGGATCACTTTGATAACCAAGCCAATGAGCTTACAATGGTCTGAACCAACTGAAGGGTCCATGAGCAGAATACTCCCAGGCATAGTGCTCAGCATGAGTGTACTTTGTGATAGCAACCACTTTCTCTGTCACTGGATTTACCAAGTAGAATCAGATACCAAACTGCCCAATCATATAGATGTCTGGACCAGCCTGGAGAGACTTCATGAATTCTTTTGTGCCAGACTTAGAAATAGTTCTCAAGTTATTTATGAGATCAGCCTTGGTCATGCCAATGCCTGTGTCCAACAAAGTCAGGGTGCACTCCTGAGGGTTGAGAATGATGTCAATTTTCAGTTCTTTACCACTGTTGAACTTTGAAGGATTGGTCAGACTTTAATTGTGAATCTTATCCAAGGCATCAGAAACATTAAAGATCAACTCCAGAAGGAAATTTTCTTGGTTTGAGTAGAAAGGATTGATGATAACATACATGAGCTGAGTGATTTCTAACTCTTCCACTCCATGGTGCACTTCATTAGGCATCTTGACCCGAAAGCCAAATAGTAGTGCAGAGAAGGGTGAGGCCAGACTGGGACTGACCTTCACACCAAGACTAGACTGCATGGGAAAGCTGGCTCATGAGAGAGTGGCTCAAGAAAGCTTATATTTACATGTTTGAAGCAATTTGAGAAGAAATGTATACCTAGAGAAATGATGCAGTGGTTAACAATGAGTTCTATTCTCTCAGAGGACCCGAATTCAGTTCCCAGAACACAGCATGCAGCTCATAATCACCTGTAGCTCCAGCTATAGGAATCAAAACCCTCTGGTCTCAGTCCCTACCTGCTCATGTGCACATAGCTCCCCACTGCCACACAAACCCCTGCCCCAAGCATGCACACACACAATCACACATGCTGTGGGATGTTCTGTATGGCAAATGTGTTGCTAATAAAACACTGATTGGCCAGTGGCTAGGCAGGAAGTATAGGCGGGACTAACAGAGAGAATAAAAAGAGCAGGAAGGCAGAAGGAGTCACTGCCTGCCAGCCACCACCAGGACAAGCAGCATGTAAAGATGCCGGTAAGCCACGAGCCATGTGGCAAGGTATAGATTTATAGAAATGGATTAATTTAAGATATAAGGACAGTTAGCAAGAAGCCTGCCACGGCCATACAGTTTGTAAGCAATAGAAGTCTCTGTGTTTACTTGGTTGGGTCTGAGCGGCTGTGGGACTGGCAGGTGAAAGAGATTTGTCCTGACCATGGGCCAGGCAGGAAATCTCTAGCCACACACACATATACATACTCTTCAACAAAATAGTATAAATCCTTGAAATAATAAAAACAAAGATGGTAATTATGAATTGCTTCCAGTTCTTTACTTCATTTTTATCATACTAAACAAAAGTCCCATGTATTTCATCTTTCTTAGCCTTTAGTTTCATTTTTCTATTGATTTTCTTAATACTTGTCTAACAAATTTTCTAGAAAAATATTTAACAGAGAGATAAATATATAATGCTGGTTCTTCAAAAGGGTCTGATAGTACAGTTGTATAGGAATATGTCATAACAAACCTTAAAGTCTTATTATGCTTTCAATTACTATGATAAACACAAGGACCAAAAGCAGCTTGAGGAGGAAGAGATTGCTTTACAGGTTACAGTACATCATCAGGGGAAGCCAAAGCAAGAATTCAAAGGAATTTGGAGGCAATAACTGAAGTCCAGACCAAGGAAGAGCACTGCCTCTTGGCTTGCTTGTTCATGGTTAGTTTGGCCTGCTTTCCTTCTTCCTTTTTATTTTTAATTTATTGAAAATAGATTTTTTTCATACAATATATTTTGACTCATCTTCTCCTCACTAGACTACTAATATTTCCCCCCTACCTCCCTTTCCATATGGATCCAACCCCTCTTTCTCTTCCCCTTAGAAAACAAACAGGGATCTAGATTATAATATAATATATAATATAATATAATATAATATAATATAATATAATATAATATAATTTCCATTCCTAGTGCATGAGCTGGCTTTTTGGAGCCCACTGCCTATGATAGGACACCTTGCACAGTCTTGATGCAGGGGGAGGGGCTTGGACCTACCTCAACTGAATGTACCAGGCTCTGCTGACTCCCTGTAGGAGACCTTACCTTGTCTTAGGAAGGAATGGGGGATGGGTTGTGGGGGGAAAGACTAGAGGGTGGGGGAAGGGAAGAGAGGGGGATCTGTCATTGTTATGTAAAATAAATAAAAATTTTCTTAAGAAAAAATATATAATATAATATAATATAATATAATATAATATAGTATAATATAATATAATATAGTATAATAATGCCATAAAACAAATTCAAACCAATAGGAATATGACAAAACATACAGGAAGAAAAGAGCCCAAGAAAGGGGATAAGAAAAAGATACAGAAGCAGAGACATACTTGTTTGCACATTCAAGAATCCCATAAAAACACAAAACTGGAAGCCATAATATATACACAAAACCTGTAGATTTAAAAGAAGATAAATAAACAAGTAAAGAAAGAAAAGAAAAGAAAAAAAGAAAACTGAAAAGAAGAATAAAAATAAAATAAAATAAAATTTAAATAAGCCTTTACATGACATTGTGAGACAAGGAGCCTTTAATACTAGTTTTCTTCCATAGTGAGACTGCACTGGAGAAAAATAAGTTGTCATTTGTAAGTGGTTGTCAATTGGAGATAGCTTCTGGGTTAGGGATGATGGTCTTCTTGTACAACCCAGGACCACAGTCAAATAAAATAAATAGAGATACAAGCATGTATGCACAATGATAGTGACACTAACATTTAAAACACAAGATGCATCCTAGAGCTATCAAGTCAAAGAGCAAGTAAAAAAAAAAAAGAAAGTAAAAAAAAAAAGAAATGTAATGTTCAGAATTAATTTACAAGTATTTTTGTTCTCTCCCCAGTCTTAAACAATTCTGAGTTATAGTTCAAGGTTTTTGAAATTGTTAGCTGCTACTATGGATTTAACTGCTCAACAAACTGTGATTCTTGTTACGTATGAGTCTCTCCATCTGTGAGGTTAATAGTTTGCTCAGTGACCTCAGTTGTCTAATAAATATAAGAGGACTTGTTGCTATTCAGATTTTAAGCTTTCTGGATTTTTCTTTTGTTTTAAAGAAGGAATGTAAGTTTTCCCAATTCTTATGCATTAGCCAAGGAACTCAAAATCTGTTGATACAGTTTTTAAAAATTCATGTAATAAAGACAAAGATTTTGAAAACTTCAATGTGAATATTAAATGACTGTCATGGTTCATGCACATATTTCCTATCCCTTTAACAAGGGAGGTTTTAGAAACATCCTAGTTTTTATACTTTAACATGCTGTTTTTGCTCTCTACATATTTTCTTCTTTTTGAAGTAATAGTGAAATTTATAATCCATTGCATTTTGTAATTGTTTTTGTTCAGCCAGAGAGCAATTTTCAGTACCTATACATGAGATATGCCAAGGTCATATGAACAAAATTAGTTGAAAGACAGGTGTTCCAATAATAATAATTATTATTTTATGTTATTTATTAAATATAATATAGTATTTATTATTTTTATACTAAATTTATTATTATTATTATTATTATTATTATTATTATTATTATTATTATTATTATTTGTTTGTCTAGACAGGGTTTCTCTGTGTAACCACAGCTGTCCTAAAACTCACTATGTAGACCAGGCTGGCCTTGAATTCAAAGAGATCCACCTGCTTCTGCCTCCCAAGTGTGAATAATTTTTTTTTCAGTGTTAAAAGCCAAGAGGTCAGAGTAATAGCTAAGAGCTGAGACTAAAAACCCCCTTACCCTTCTTGCCACTGTTGTCCTTCCTTCAGCCAGAGTGCTACTTCCAGTGTATCTGTCTTTTTATAGACTTTCTGTTCTGCCTTCTCATTGGTTGTAAACCCAACCACATGACCTCCTCGTCACTGCTCATCTATACACATCTCCAGGTCTTCTCTGGTTGGTATTGAGATTAAAGGTGTGTCTCTATGCTGGCTGTATCCTTGAACACACAGAGATCTGCCTAGCTCTACCTCCCAAGTGCTGGGATTAAAGGCGTGTGCCACTACCGCCCAGCTTCTGCTATGGCTTGCTATTAGGTCTGACCCCCAGGCAACTTTATTTATTAACATACAAATAAAATCACATTTCAGTACAAATAAAATATCACCATATTTCCCCTTTTCTATTTTAATAAAAATAAAAAAGCTATAACTAATATAAGAAAATCTATATACAAAAGTACAATAACTATATATCATATATACAAGCAATAAATATCTAAAAAAAATGTCTAGTCCATTTGTATTTGACAAATTCAGAGAGAATAACTCCATTATCTATCCTATTTTGGTAAGTCCAAAATGTACCTAATTCACTTTCTATCCTAACTAATCTTCAACTATAAAACTAATCCTCAACTCCCTCAGAGACCCAAGAAGGAAATAATATTACCTAACAAAAATAAAAACAGGAAGTGAATGCAAGCAACTCCCCAAAAAAATGCGAGTTAATAGAAACAACCAGCTGCCTGGACAGTTACCTGAGGTTTCTCCACAGTGTTGGGGCATCATCTTCAGCCTATAGGCTTAGCGTATCTGACAGACTCATTTGTGAACTAGGATGTACACAAGGTCAACAATTCGACCTTATTTTTTTTAATTCATAGGCCTATGTAAACATTTAATTGACCAATGAAAAGTTAGAGAGGTGGATAGAAAATGGAACTTATATATTTTATTTCATATACAGTAAGTACATGCAAAGATTCTACAGGTTGTCTGGAAGCTATGTAGGTTTGTTCATATCTAGGTAGCATATGCTTATGATATATATTTTTGTGTGTGCATGTTTGTTTCAGGGGGCTACCATGTGTGCCATGTGAGAGTGTGTATGTGTGTGTGTGTATGTATGTATGTGTGCGTGAGTGTGTTTAGGGCAGAAAACAACATTAATTTGACTGTTCATTAATTAACCACTTTTGTTTTGAGACAAGTTCTTTTACTGGGATGCTGGCCCCACCAAGTAGGCTAAGCTGGCTTACCTAAGCCCCAGCCATCTGGTTTATTCCATGCCCCATCTCTGCAATTACAAGCACTCCATGCCACACTTGGCTGTTTTTGTTGTTAGACTGTTGTTTTTATGTGTGCCATGAGAATCAAATTTATGTTCACATATTGCAAAGAAAGCAGTTCATCAACTTACCTATTATCTTTCCAGCCTCATAATTTCAATTTTGAATGTATAGTCCCCTATAAAACTCCATATTCTCTCACTATAAGTAGCAATGTTGTTATTACTCATGATGTCATGAAATTTCATTATCTGCTTTTATTGAAATAATATCAAATACATGATTCTCATTTGGCAATATGATCTATTTAATACTTTTTTATAATTTTGCTTTATGTCACATCAATAATTGTAATGACTATAAATAATGGTTTCCAATGTTTCTCTCAAAGTTTGTTTCTATGCTAAGTCTATGAATATTAAAATGCATGCCTTACTCAGAATAGTATTCTGGTAAATGTGAAAGATAATTTCTTTTCTAGTCTTAGGAAATTCAACATTGAGAATTTTATACAAAAAATGTAGAATGTATTTTCTATCCTCGTATCCTCTTCTGTTTACTAGACGACAATCACTACATACCTGGAGTGTCACCTCTTTTAATAATGACTATAATCCTTTCTGACTTTTACTCTTCCTCCTATATGGATTAAAACAGATCTAAGAGAGTATATCTTAGTTACCAAGTAACAAGAAGACATTAATCAAGAGGACTTCTTGGCAAAAGAAATAAAATGATTTAGTGACTTTGAGCTAGATAAGCATAGTCTTGCTTAGAGGGATAATGGATGTTTTCTTCAAGGCCTGTGGTAAAGGCAAGGAGCTGTCATAAAATCTCACAGCAGAAGCTATCTCCTTTATCCTTTCTGACCTTAATTCTTCTACCCTGAACCTTATGACAAGAGCAATGAGGAGCAAAAGATAATGTATCTGAAGCCCAAGTGTTATAGAAGTACATTCAAACAGATCTCTGAACCACTCCAATGTTGGAAGCGTGAGTTAACTAAAGTGTCATCATTATTCTAGAATTCACTAGTATTACTTTAGTTGATATTCTTTATGTTATTGTTTACATTGCTGCAATAAAAAATGAATCCTATGTGAATAATTAGTTTTTTTAAAAAAGAAATAGTGCGTGAAATGAGTGATGATCCAATACAAACCCATGTCTCATCCAATACCTTAAAATAAATATCACTCCAGGAAAAGACAATCTACTTGCAGCCCAGATGCTTTCCTGAGATCTGAGCTTGTCCACATGGTTTTAGATATTTCCAATTGACAGGATTTAGCCATGTCATTACATTTCAGTAATTCAATGCTATGAATATAAGGGTGGACAGATAAAGAACAGAAGTTGAAATTAAGATTAACACTGTCCATGTCTGAAATCAAATTATTTTGTTCTATTGAGACTTTTGGCTTGGCTGGTCCTAAACACTATATGGATTTTTAAGAAATTGAGAACCAACACATTATGGTTCCTCAGCATTAATGACCCCAGTAACATATTTTGCTTAGTTGGTTCCAAAGAGATTACTATCCAACATAAACAAAGCAATACAAGTTACATGCAGGGGAAATTTTTGAGTGATGGGAAGAAATGAAATATATTTCAAAGCAAAGAAAAATATTATGATCAACTTATATGTGACATAGTACTAGTAGTGAAAATTTATGTCTTTCTTGGCAGCACATAAAATATCAGTATATTTTAAAGTAATGAGTACTCACTATTCACTGTTCTCCAGAGAAGTAGACAAATCACATTTATATTATGTGTATATACAAATACAGGAATAAGAGAGAGAGAGGGAGAGAGAGAGAGAGAGAGAGAGAGAGAGAGAGAGAGAGAGAGAGAGAGAGAGAGAATTGAAAGGAGAGGAAGATTCCCTTAAAGGAATTGGCTTGTGTTATTATGAGAGAGGTGACAGTGAAGGC
This sequence comes from Peromyscus melanophrys, assembly GCA_902168415.1. Classification (NCBI taxonomy): domain Eukaryota; kingdom Metazoa; phylum Chordata; class Mammalia; order Rodentia; family Cricetidae; genus Peromyscus; species Peromyscus melanophrys. Next base: position 59,078 of record CABHPR010157872.1, on the reverse strand, counting down.
AGAAACTTGAGGGAGAAATTCATTCTAAGCAATTGTCCTGAACACTAGTGGAAGCTGAGTAGTCCCAAGAAATTAGTCCTATACTTAGCAGTTCCATTTTAAAACCCAGGTGCCATTGGTTAAAGTCTGCTATTAAAGATCGCAGTTTCAAGATTTATTATTTGTTTATTACTTTAAGTATATTTTGATCATATCCTTCCTTTCCACCAAATCTTTCCAAATATGATCCCCTTCCCTAGCTACCCAACTTCAAGTTCCTTCTCAAAACAAACACCCAATAAAAGCTCTCTAAACCAAGAAAACAAAATAAAACAATACCCTAAAAGTAAAACAGAAACAAATGCAAACAACAACAGCAAAAAAACCCACTAAATTGTAACCAAATCAAAGCCCATTAAAAACCTATAGAGTCCATTATATGTTGGTTAACTACTCTTGAACAGGAGGGAGTGGTGGATATACCCAATATCACTCTATTTGAGAAAACTGATTTTCCTCTCACAGCAGGCATAAGTGACAGTTCAGTTGTTAATCTTCTCCCTAATAGCTAGGTATTAATAATTTAAAAAATATAACAACATAAAATATGATAAAAATAAAACAAAAATTATTACATTGAAGTTGGACAGGACAAACCAACAAAAGGAAAAGAGCCCAAGATAAGGCACAAGAAACAGAGACCTGCCTATTCACACACTCTAGGAATCCCATAAAAACACCAAACTGGAAGCCGTAATATACACACAGAGGACCTGGTACACACCTGTGCAAGCCCTTTGCAAGCTGTGTCAGTCTCTATGAGTTCATATGAGCTTTGAGCATGTTGATTTAGAAGGCCTTGTTTTCTTGGTATCCTCAATCCTCTTTGGCTCATATACTCTTTCTACTTCTTCATTGGGGTTCCCTGAGCTCTGATGATAGAGATTTAATGGAAATACCCATTTGGAGCTGAATGTTCCAAGGACTCTCACTCTCTGCATAATGTCTGAATGTGGAACACCACCTGCTACAGGAGGAATCTTCTCTGATGATGGCTGTATTAGTTAGGGTTACTATTACTACAATGGAACACCATGACCAAAAGCAAATTGGTGCAGAAAGGGTTTAGTCAGTTTACACTTATACATCTCTGTTTATCATTGAAGGAAATCAGGACAGGCTCTCAAACAGGGCTGGAAACTTAACACAATAATTGATGCAGAGACCATGGAGGCATGCTATGTACTGGCTTGCTCAACCTGCTTTCTTACAGAACTCAGGACCAGCAGTGCAGAGATGGCACTATCCACAATGGGAGTGGCCCTCATCCATCAATCTCTAATTAAGAAAATGCCCTTCAGGCTTGGGTAGAGCTTTATTTTATGGAGGCATTTTCCTAATTGAGGTTCCCTCTTTTCAGATGACTTTAGCTTGGTCAAATTGACATAGAGAAACTGCAGTTGGGATGGAATATATGAAAGATGAATTTAAAAACAAAACAAAACAAAAACAACAAAGAAATCCCTATCTAGCACAAAGCCATAATACAGAATATCATTAGGGATTTTATCATAAACTTTTTGTTTTGTTTTGTTTTGAGACCAATAATATTTGTCTTTACCCTAGGTCTCTGGGGTATCTAGTCTCTTTTTCTTGGTCATGCAAGCACTGTCAGGTACAGCTTCCACCTTGTGGAGAGGGCCTAACATCAAATAAGTTATTGGTTGGATTCTCTCACAAACTTTGTGCCACCATTGCCCTAGCGTATCTTTAAGGCAGGACACCATTGCCGATAAAGGGTGTGTGATTGGCTTGATGTTAATATTTCTCTTTTGATAGTGTGCAGAGTACATCTCCTTTACAAAAGATAGTGGAAGATAGGAATTAAGTCACTATGTAGGCACCAGATCAACATCTGTATGTTGTGTAGGTGTTGTCTTTAGCAATGGGGCCTTACTGTCAGTTTGTGGAGAGCAACCTATAGTCTTAGCAACATCCTGGGTTATTTAAGGATACCCATGTGGCCTCTTTGGCCAAAACCTCAATTAGAGGTGATCCAATTCCAGAAGAGACAGACATCTGCTTGGGGCTTTGTCTCCCCAACTATGTGGCAATTTCATCTAAATCACCTTCATATATACATACATTTTTAAAAGTTTCTACTGTAATAGGTTTTCATACTAACTCTTAAATGCCCATTAAATTTAGCTGTCTCTGCCTGTATTCCCTTGCACAATCCCATTTCCCCTCCCTTTCCCTACTTGATCCTCCCATTCCAGCCATTTATCCATCCATAAATATCTATTTCCTATTCCTAATGAGATCTATCTATCCCTTCTAGTGCCTTACTCTATACCTACTCTCTGTGGTTCTATGTATTGTAACTTTGTTATCAGTGACTTAACAGCTAATACCCACATATAAAGGAATGCATACCATATTTGTCTCTCTAGGTCTAGGTTACCATACCATACTCAGGATGATTATGTTCTCATTCCATTCATTTGCCTACAAATTTCATGATGTCATTTATTTCACAGAGGAATAATACTTCATTGTGTAAATATATCAAACTTTCTTTATCCATTCTCTTATTGAGGGACATCTAGGTGGTTTCCAATTTCTGTCTATTATGATTAGAGCAGCAGTGGATGAGCAAGTGCTTCTAATGATAGGATGAAGAATACTTTGGGTATATATTCAAGAGTGATATAGTTGAATCTTGAGGTGGATCAATTCCCATCTTCTTGATGAACCAACACACTGATTTCCATAGTGAATGTATGAGTTTTAAGTCTCACCAATGGATGACTGCTGTGGGATGTTCTGTATGGCAAATGTGTTGCTAATAAAACACTAATTGGCCAGTGGCTAGGCAGGAAGTATAGGCGGGACTAACAGAGAGAATTAAAAGAGCAGGAAGGTGGAAGGAGACGCTGCCAGACGCAGCCAGCCACCGCCAGGACAAGCAGCATGTAAAGATGCCGGTAAGCCACGTGGCAAGGTATAGATTAATAGAAATGGATTAATTTAAGATATAAGGACAGTTAGCAAGAAGCCTGCCACGGCCAAACAGTTTGTAAGCAATATAAGTCTCTGTGTTTACTTGGTTGGGTCTGAGCGGCTGTGGGACTGGCAAGTGAAAGAGATTTATCCTGACCGTGGGCCAGGCAGGAAAGATGACAGTTCTCTTTACCCCACATTTTCACCAGCATGAGCTGTCACATTGTTGTTGCTGATCTTAGCCATACTGCAGGGTGTAAGATGAAACCTCAAAGTAGTTCGATTTTCATTTCCCTGGTAGCTAACAGGGTTGAATATTACTTTGTTTCTCAGCCATTTGAGTTTCCTGTATGGAGAATTCTGTTTATATTAGTATCCCATTTTTCAACTGGGTTATTTGATTCCTAGATATCTAATAACTTGTGGTCTTCATATGTTTTGGATATTAGCAATTTATTTGATGTGTAGTTTGTGAAAAAATCTTTTCCCATTCTGTAGGTTGTTACTTTGTCCAAATGACCTTTTCCTTTGCAGTGCAGAAAACTCACAGGTTCATAAGGTCTCACCTATTATTATTATCATCATCATCATCATCTTAGTTCTTAATTCCTGTGCTGATTGTGTTCTGTTCAGAAAGTCTTCTCCTGTAACATTGAGTTCATGGCTACTCCCCACTTTCTTTTTTTTATCAGGTGCAGTGTATCTGGTTTTATTTTGAAGTCTTTAACCCATTTGAATTTGAGATTTGTGCACAATGATGAGTATGGAAAGTATGGATCCATTTGGATTCTTCTACATACAGGCATCCAGTTTGAGCAGCACCATTTGTTGAACATACTGTGTCTTTTTACCAGTGTGTATTTCTGTGCTTTTTTTAAAATAAAAAAAAATCAGGTGTTTGTATGTGTGTGAATTTATTCCTGGAACTTCAATATTCCATTGATAAACATATATCATAGTATTCTATAAATATACTTTTGTAGTTCAATTTGAAATTAGATATGGTGATAACTCCAGCAGTTCTTTTATTATTCAAGATTGTTTGTTTGAAGAATTTTAAAAAAACTGTGTTGGAATTTTGATGAGGTTTACACTGAATCAGCAGATTGCTTCCAGTAGGATGGCCATGCGTACTACATTAATCTTACTAATTCATGAGCGTGGGAGAGCTTTTCATTTTCTGATATCTCCATCAATATCTTAATTTTTTATTATACAAGTCTTTTTCTTGCTTGGTTGCAATACCCTATGTAGACAAAATTCTAAATGGTCTTATTAAATAAGAAACACAGAGCCAAATACAGAGTTTTTATATTATATGAGGCTATTTTGAAAGGTGTTACTTGCCTGATATCTTTCTCAGACTATTTGTCATTTGTATATAGTAGGGCTACTGATTTTTTGAGTTAATTTTATATTTATCTACTCTGCTGAATATATTTATAAGCTGCACAAGATTCCTGGTGAAATTTTAGGATCATTTATGTATACTATCATATCATCTGAAAATAAAGATACTTTGAATTTTTTTCCAATTCATGTTGGGGAATGAATATTCATTTATACTGTGTGAATATATGTCACTGTGATTGGTTTAATAAAGTACTAAATGGCCAATAGCTCGTCAGGAAGAGCTATAGGTGCAAGAGCCAGACAGAGATAACTCTGGGAAGAAGGGCAGAGTCTGCAAGAAAGGTGGAGAGAAACAAGATGAATATTCTGTCTTGATAAAAGGTACTAAGCCATGTGTTGGAGCTTATATAAGAAATATGGGTTAATTTAAGATTCAAAAAATTATTTGTAACAATTCTAAGCTATTGACTGAGCTTTTATAATTAATAAGAAGTCTCTGTGTGGTTATTTGGGAGCTGGTTGGTGGGACAGAAAAATCTGCCTACAAATGGCACCCAGTGTCCAACAACTTATATCCCCATAAGACCAGAGAAAGCTTAAAAAGGGTTCTAAGCACACAAAAATGAAGCCAAATGTAGCTTTCTAGTCTTGTGTCTTTCATGCCAGCCACAGTACAGAGACAAGTCACCAGGCAGCTGCCTGAGTACTTGAGGCACCAATGCACAATGAGCTAAGCCATGTGGTATGTTTTAAGCTTTTGCTCATTCAGACAGAAAAGGTTTCAGATACACAGTAAAGCAGGTTCAGATGGGAAAAACCTCTCTAAACAGGCTACAGTGTATTTAAAAATGTACATAGACTTAAAGAAAAAAATGGTTATAAAGTCAAAGAAAAAAATAGTTTAAAAATAGAAAGTAAAGTCATTAAAGAGAGAATAAAGTAATAAAAAATAATAAGCCATATAGAGATAGGAAATATACAGGAAGTCTGGACCCTGTATGTTATTGTGTTGTCTGAAGTTTTTGACTGCTAATGAACAAACAAAAGCTGTTGAGAGACATTGGAATATGCAAACTGATAAATTTAACCAACCTGTATATCTTACAAATGTCTTAACTTCAAAATGGAAGTTGGACAATGTGTTACATTGGGAAAGAAGTTATGCTTTTGTTTCCACAGGAAAGGCTGTAGATTCCTTCCAGATAAAGAACGATCAGATTTGACCTGGGGAGATCTGAGTATCCTGGCTACAGACATAAAGAAATAAACCTAAAAAAATCTATAATACAGGTGACATGTATTTTACCTACTCAAATATAAAACAAAAAATCATCTTTGGCTGGTTTGTATGCAATGCACAGTCCACACATGTGTTAATGCAGAAATTCATGTTACCTTGAAAGTTTATGTTTTCAGAGCAAGGAGATCAAATACCAATGAAAATGGATGGCCCAGGTGATTCAACCTCTTAGAATGCTTCTGTTACAGTTTCCTCAGAGTTCTGTATCCAGAACAGCTTCCAGGGTACTGGCTGAGAGGGTCCAGCCTCACAGACTACTCTAGCCAAGATGTGATCATTATCCCAATTTTCTAAGTGCCCTCAAACAACAGGAAGCAGACTAAAGAATACAACACTCACATTCCCAAGAGGTGGAGTGTTGGTGGTTTTTGGTCATTTGATTGGGTTTTAGGCTTTTGCCATTGTTTAGGAGGGTTGATTGTAAGTTGTCATTGGTAAGGGTCGGGAAAAAAACTGAACAAAGGAGATTAGACTGAGGGATCTTGTTCTGAAAATAAAAGGGGGGATATAGAAATGATAGAAACAGGTAAATTATTGAATCTACTTCTAAACTAAAAAAGCAAATACTACTCTTGATTATTTTACATTGGTATGGAATTTTGTATATTGATACAAATTTAAGATTATTTTTGTTAGAATATACTGCGTATATATTTCTACTCCTATTTAGGGTATTGTACCTATGCAGCTCATTTAACAATATCATGTAAATTTCTAGTCCTTGAAGTTATTATTACAAAATATTTAGGATAATAAAAAATATAGGTTAATAGTCATATATAACAATCAAACTTTTAGTCATGTTATGTATGTTTTTAAGGTCATACAGAGAAATAATGTACATAGGTGATCTTCAAACACTTCAACAACCTACAGAATAAGGCCTGAGATTATCTTTTCCAACTCTTTTATTCTGTTTTTTAAGTTTGTCTCTGTGTTTCCTGTTCACATTTCTAAAATTTTCATTTCCAGATTATCTTCAGTTTGGGTTATCTTTATGGATTCTATTTTCACTTTTTTTGTCTTGAATGGTTTATGTATTGTCTTCTGTTCTGTGCTTTCAAACACTTTTTTTTTTTTTTTTGGTTTTTCGAGACAGGGTTTCTCTGTGTAGCTTTGCGCCTTTCCTGGAACTCACTTGGTAGCCCAGGCTGGCCTCGAACTCACAGAGATCTGCCTGGCTCTGCCTCCCGAGTGCTGGGATTAAAGGCGTGCGCCACCACCGCCGGACTTCAAACACTTTTTTAATGGGATGTATTCAATCCCTCTTTAAGGACCTCTATTACCTTCCCAAAGGCTGTTTTAAATTCTTTAATATGTTCCTCATCTGTGTTAGAATATTCAAGGTCTGCTGTGGTAGGCTGCTGGGCCCTAGTGGAGACATATTATCCTGGCTCTTATTGATTGTGTTTTTATATTGGCATCTAGGAATCTGGGATTGAAAAGATTTTCATTCTCTTTGCTGATATTTGGTTCCTAGGGAGTACCTGCTTGAGTTGGGACTAGAACAAAGCAACAAGTGAGGAGAAAGGGGTTAGAAGGGGAAGATCTTTTCGATCTATTGGAAATGAAGGTGGGAGACAGAGTGAAGCTGCAGTTCATGTTCTTTTACAGAGCTGGGAATGAGACTGGAGTTTTAAATTGTAGGAGCAGAAAAAGAGCTGAAGGTCTGTAGTTAGCCTACCTACTTCTAATGTTTCATTTTGAATTGAAAGACAAACAAAAAACAACAACAAAAAAAAAACAAACAACAAAAAATGTGTACCAAGTCACATGGAAGAGTCATTCTTTGTTTCTGTTAGTCAGTCATCTGACAGAATAAAGCTTTGTCCACATTAATGAAGACACTTTAATTTTTTCTTACTTATTGATTCAAATTTTAACCATACCCAGAGTCAATGTCACAAACAGACCCAGAATATTTTTTGAACAAATGTCTTAGTATTTTATGACACAGCAAATTAGCATGTAAATGTCTATTACAAAACACTTCTCCCCAGGCAATAATCACATATATTTCCAATAAAATGATTAGCAAAGCAAAGAGCAGAAATTGCTAGAATTAGAGAACTGGCTTTGTGCTTAGTTTATGATATAGATTAATTATAATGATTTCAGAAATGCATATCATGATACAGATCCTCACTGATTTTTAACATGAGGTAAAATACATTCCTTTTTCTCCATAGTTATTGTGCATGTAATTTTGGGTAATGTACATAAATGTATATACTCGTCATTAGAGTAGAATTTACAGTTTATACTAAATAATAAGCCATGAAAATTTAATTTTATCCTTTTGCTATTTATCTTCAGCAATATCTTTTCTTGGCTACTTTTGTATAGATTGTCCATTTTGTCATAAAGACATCAATAGAAATTTGTTGAATGAAATGGATTACCTGGCCACATTTAATGTCCAAACTTTAAGTAAACTTTATTTTTGAAATAATCAGTGTCATAATCTGTAAACTATTTTAACTACAAAAGAAAAGAGGCTCCTTTTCATTACATTATCATTAGATTATGGGAATATCATTAGATTATCTTCTGTGAATTCCTCACATATTAAATTTGCATTAATCTCAACTGACTGTTTTTGTGTATAGGAAACATTCTTGATATAATTTTAATAATCCACTAAGTGATATTTTAGAGCATTTAATAAATACATCTTAATATTATATTAATATTATTTCATATTTAAATCATTTTAAGTATTTGTTACATACCATGCCAGATAGTTTTCAGAGATATTTTTCTAATATAGATGAAAAAGAGCAAAATAATATATTCAGCTACTTCTATGAAGACAATGGTCACTAATTTTATTATTAAAAATGTTACAGTACTATAAATAATTCCAAATAGCCATACCCTTGGCAGTGACACTACAATGTATTTCCTTTGCTGTAATAGCTCTTTCGTGGACCTAGACACCATTGGTTTCCTGTTGTAGTGTACTTTCATATCCTATTTGCCTCATAGCACTTTTGAACATGTTTACAATTATCTATTTCTTCAACACTATTATATAATGAATGCTTACAAATTCTTAGATGCATTAGAAAACAGGCAATATTTAATTCACAATCATACAGGTTTTAGTAAAATGTGACTCTGTCTGATTAATATTATTAGTACTTGCTCAAAGACCTGATATAAGGTGTGGTAAGTGTTTGAAATTCTGCTGATACTTACTTAGGTTGCTCACATGCCGGGGAGTCACCTGTATGTTCGTGGATCAAGGATGGCCTGAAGTGCAATGGCTGTTACTAGTAAATTTTCAGTTAATTGACTGTAATTCTTCATCAAGTTACACTGGGAAAGTTCTCATTGTAATAATGGAAGACAAAGAGGAGTGAAGAACTATGTGACAAGTATTTTAAAGCATCTGATTACATTTTATAAACAGATATCTTACTAGCATGTCACATGCAATGTCCTGAAGCAAAGATATATATTACATGACTCTGATAGTTAATCTTGGTTGTCAACTTGACTAAATCTGGAATCAAATAAAAACCAAACATCTGGTTACTCCTGTGAGGGGTTTTATTGAAATGGGAAAACTCAACATAAATAAAAGCTTCAACTTCCAGTGGCATCCCAGATAAAAGATGAAAGAAAGAAAATTTATTTCATGTTTAATAGCAAGTTTATCCATTTACTTCTCATTTCTCATCCCTTCAATTTAATCAGAACCTACCTTTGGGCTCCAACAAGGGCTAGACACCAGAGTCTTTCCAGGAAACTCATTCTTTCATAGCCAGATTAGGATCACAGAAACATTCAGCTCTGTAAACACAGAAACATTCAGCTCTCTAGTATGAGAGAGCCATTGTTGTGCTACCCAGACTATACAGTGTAATCCAATCTACTATATCCCCTTTTGGCATATATTCATTTTCTTGTTTTATCCTCCTCTAGAGAACTGTGACTATGATTATGACTGTGTTACACTGCTAAAGGAATGGACTCAAGAATGGTGTGGAAAATTAGAGCCATGATTGCAAGTGTTATAACACAATGTTTATTAATAACGAGAAAGAGTACACTTACCTTATTTTGTTATATGACTTCAGCAAATGGATCTGTATATGGTTACTATGCATAGATATTGTTTGTGTATGAATTTATAACACTACCCAATAACAAGTAAATATAAAATAAATGAGAATTATAATTTTGTTATTAATAGTATTATTATGGCACTGAGAGATGATCTTCATATTGCTAATTCAATATTCAACAGATATGGCTTAATAAAGCCCATTTTTTACTTTTGCTACAAGCAACACACTAATTGATTCTCCTCCAAAAAAAAGTGGCAATATAATTGCATTGTGTATAGAGATAATAAATGATGGTTGGTCCCAACTACTGAAAATAATTTTGATACTGCAAAGAATGAGGATTGTGTTTTCTCACAGGTGGATAAATAATATTGTGTAAGTAATCTATATATGGGGCTTATATAAACATTAGTCCATTCAATAAACCTACTATGTGGATATCACTGTGTAAGGCCACACCATTAGTAAAAAATGGAAACAATATTATGATTCTGTAAATCATGCTTTTATATAAAGAAGAAAGAAAGAGAAATGAAAAAAATTCAAGGTTGTTACAAGTGAGCTTGTAGCCACCATGTGTGTAGTTTCTGCCAGGGTTTTGTACAGACTTATTGGTATGCACCATATTGGTAAGATGTTAAATATCTATTGAGTGATTCAGTAATTCTTCAAAGAATTGTGGATATATTCTTTCATTTACTTTTCTCAACATTCTTTTGGTACATACTGTAATACCCATTATGTAGAAGAAAACTGAAGTACAGTGAACCAATAGCAGTTAGGATTTTAATTCACACACTCATGTGATTACATTGCATTTCATGGAAGATGTATTTCTCTGTGGGTGGGGGTGGCGCACGCCTTTAATCTCAGCACTCGGGAGGCAGAGGCAGGCGGATCTCTTTGAGTTCGAGGCCAGCTTAGGTTACAGAGCGAGGTCCAGGAAAGGCATAAAACTACACAGAAAAACCCTGTCTCAAAAAATAATAAATAAATAAATAATAAATCTTAGTATCCTTGTAGTATGTACAGAGCATAGAACAAAAATCACTTCTTAGAAAGCTGAATTTCTGGTGTGAAGTAGAAAATATTCTAATGTAATGCTGCTTAAGGTATAGCATTAACTAATAATTCATATCTGCCTTCATTTATAAAGCCCTAATGAAAAGACATATATGAGAATATTTAATTAGGATTGCACTGTATTACTGTCATAGTGCATATGATTATGAGGATTTAATTGGATATTGACAAACATTGGCTTTTTTATTCCTGAATATTCCTTAAAAAAAGTCTCTGCTAAATTTAGTCATTATGTATTCCAGTGTCAAATTTAAGAATTTATAAATAATTCTATGTAATATGAATTATATTTGTGAGTTTTCATGTGTTTTTTCTGTTTGTTGAGAGTAGAGTCTGTGAACAATGAGAGTGTCCTTTCCCGGACTCAAGTGTGCTTATTTCAAGTATCTTTTAAATTTCTCTTGGGCTTATAACAAAAAGGAAAGGAGAATAGCAGAAAGCTATGGGTAATAAAACCATTGAGTCTTTGAGAACTGATTCACCCTGGTTCTCAGTTGGAAACTCCAGCTATCTGCCTTACCAGTGCTTCCCCAATTTCTTTTGCTGCATTGTGTAAGAACTCAAGTTGACAATATTGCTTGTTATTATTTGACCTTTCACATTAAAATGAATTAAATTATGTATTTTTTGTGTGTCATTGTGTTTGTGTGTATTTACCACACCACAAATGTCTGGGTGTCCATAGAAGGCACTGGACCCCTGGAGCTGGAGTTATACATAGCTGTGAGCTACCCAACAGGAGTTTGGGGAACTAAATTTGGGTCTCTTGGAAGATTGGAAGAGGCTAAATTTCTTTTAAGCACTAATCAACCTTTACTGCCTCATAATATTTTAGTTTTACATGCAATAGTGAGTGTAGTGATGTATTGTGTCCCCCATTATACTGTGTCTCCCAATAAAATTTGCCTGGCAATGACAGAAAAAAGCCAACCACTATATAGAAGTCAGACAGTAGTAGCACACGCCCTTAATTCTATCACTTGGCAGGCAGGGATCTGTATGAATCTCTGTGAGTTCAAGGCCGCACTGGGAACAGAGCCAGGTGTGGTGGCACATGCCTTAAATTCCAACACTAGTTAACCATGAAGGTCTGGAGGTCTGTAAGGACTGACAGGAAGTGACAGAGCTGGTCAGAAAGCAGAAAGGTATATAAGGCTTGAGGACAAGGAACTCTAAGCTTTTTAGCAGCAGTTCAACTGAGACCCTCAGGGGTGAGGACTCAGAGGCTTTCAGTCTGAGGATTCCTGGAAACAGGATTGGCTGAGGAGTTGGCGAGAGAGAGCAATTCAAGGAAATATTGTCACATAGAAAGCTAATACCCATGTGACCAAACAAAAGAGACATCTGCAAAAACAAACACCACTTCCTGAAGAGAACACACTAGAAGCTTTAAGGCACCAGCTTCTCTTCTGGGTTTCTGAGCTATCTCCTAAGAAGGGAGAATTCAGCCCAATTTCTCAGAGTTTCTCTGGCAGGATCAGAGAAACATCTGACTACAAGTGGGTCTTATGCAGATTGAAAATAATTGGCATAGTCAGCAAGATCTTTGAGAAATTGTTTGATTTCAAAGAAATGACAGTTATCGAAAGCATAAAGGGGAAATGAATACACAAAAGAATATATCAGCCATTGTCACTGAAGGGCCAAATTGAGTCTCTGACATATTGAATACTGAAACGGAGAATAACAATACCGATAGTGATGAAAGGAATATGATGATAAAAAAAACAACAACAACAACAACAACAAAACCATACCAAACCTCACCTGTCCAAACCCAGCTTTTCCTGGGCCTCAGAACAACAGGGGAACAAATGTCTTTTGTATTCAAAACGTAATTAAGGGATTAGCACATAAGGATCTTTGGCTCTCTGCTTTTTCTTGTTTATAGAGAGTATTCACTGTTCAAGGTCATTTAATCTTGGCCAGCTCTTGTTGGAGTGTAATGTCTGGTAATTTTCAGACATTTGTTAGACCATGAGGGAGAAAGCTGTAAAAATGTCTGTTAAAACTGTGAGGTCAAAAACATTGAAAATGGTAAATAAAAGATTCTGCAGAAGGACATGTGATAACCAAGGTAACCAAATAGGACAAAAGACATGGCTCTACAAAACAATATAGTTTTTACAATTAACCAATTTTTAGTTAAATCAGTCTGCTTTTTGTGTTCATACTAACTGCAGTCCACTTTTTTATTATAATAAACCCAAAGATGTCCTATAACAAGACATAAACAATATAAGAGCCAAATGCAATATAAATTATTTTTGGTAATTTAACAGGTAATGTCTGTGCTTATTGAGAGATCACTCTGGAACAAGGAGGGCTCTGGCACCCTTTTATTTCAAATATTCCCCAAACACTCCCTGTCCTGATTTAGACTGTCACCCTTGCTCTGTTAGCCTGGAAAGGGAAAAACGGCAAGCAGCTAAGGGTATTAAAAACATTTCACCCTTGAGAACTGCTAGAAGGTAAAATATTTTGTAGAAAGGTTGCTGTAGTCTTTCCCATGTTAGAAAAATATTTGTGTTAGGGCAGAAAAGTCAGAAACTCATTAACAGACAGAAAATTCTCTGCCCCAAATTCCCAATCATGAACTCCCACTGGATTGTTTTAGCACGTCTAGTCCAGTTGATTTCTCTTGAATGTTTTACGTATTCTCATTTGATAATATTTTGCTGTCTATCTGCTGCTTGCTATTTCTTCTTTTATTTGGAAGCCTCACTCAAGCGGATGTCTTTTCCACCTGGGGCTCTCAATTGGGAATTCCTACTGATTGCCTTAACAAGATCGCCTAGGTGGTTTTTGTTTTGTTTTGTTTGTTTTTTGTTTTTTGTCCTTTTTTGTGGTATAAGAGCCTCATTTGATGTCATTACCTATCTGCTACTTGCTATTCATTTCTTTACTTTGTTTGTTTGTTTGCTTGTTTAAAAAATGGTCTCTATGTAAGCCTGGCTATACTGAAGCTTGCTATGTAGATCAGGCTTGTCTTGAATCTACAGAGATCCTCTGGCCTCTGTTTTCAGAATGCTAGGATTAAAGTGCCATCTTGCATTGAGCCTTTGCTTTGCTTTTCTACATATTTAAAACATTTAATCATTCAAACCTAAAAGGATTGTGATTTTGGGTTGTTTCCTGGACTGAACATTCTATGAAATACGTATGGGTATTGATGTACACATAATAAGGATTTCCACTGTGTTTTGCGATAATTTTCTTTTAATTTTAACAATGTTTTCTCAAGGAAATCATTGTTTCACTTAAATTTATTGATGTCAAGTTGTCCATGAAAATTAATTACATTTACAAAAATGAGTTGATTGCAATATTCAATATCATAATATCACTTGTGTGTGTCTGTGTAAATTTTCATGACTCCCTTTGTGGCTATTTCACTGATATAGCTGACATGAATTATTACATAATTGTTTTCTCTATTTTATAGTCTATTTTCAGCCTTGTTTTTGCCTCATTTACTTAGAGTGAAGATAATCTGAGAATAAAGAAATGAAATTGAAATTATGAAATGCCAGTGTCTGTTTTGTCAATACCTTGATGGGTGTCTACAAGATAATGAATCAAACAGTTCTGAATAGCTTGTGCAATTTGATTTGTTTTGAGTTTTAAGCTTAATGGTAGAGAATATTTAATTCAAACAAGCCAATTGTGTGACAAGATTTATACAGGGCCTTAAATTATCTGACTAATTTACACTTTAAGAATGTGATTTACAGGTAAATAATGACGTGTTTATCCGCACAAAGAAGACCTACGTATCAGCTACTTTTGATTAACTGAGAGTTCTTTAATTATGGGGATATAAGGAAACAGCTGCAAGAAATTTATTACTAGGCCTTAATAACCATTGATCTTTCCCGTGTAAAAGAGATTATTAAACAATGTTAATTTTCTACAGTTAATGCCATCTTGATGTTTTATAATATGATGCTTAAAGAGACATTTTTTGTCTATGCATCAGTAAATTAAAATAGTTTGGGATGGACAAGTTGAAAGGAAAACATGACATGATAGCTCCCACTATTAAATGAAGCTACATGCCAGAGGCTTTTCCTCACTTCATCTACCAGAAATCCTAAAAATAATCTAAAGCATGATTGCCTCCAGTTTTCAATTGAGAGGAATGAAAATGTCTAAGGGTAGTTAGTAAATAAATAAATACGAATGTGATAAAAATAAAAAGGAATTTTTCAATTGTACATTACATTTTTCAACTTCGTAAGCATGAGCTCAGAGACTCGAGTTATGGTAACAAATATCTGTAAAATGTTAAATACTTGCATTTACCAGAGACAAGGAAATGAGAAGAATCCTAAGAAGTAAAAAAAACTTCAGTTTCTGTTTTTCTTTTTTATGAAGGAAGAGTATGAACTCACCCTTTATTTATTATTTGTGCCTCCCCCAAATATAGAACAATATAATACAAAGAAATTCTATAGATTTTAACTGTTTAGAAAATAACAATTCATTCAATTTTCCATGATGTTTTCATATTCATTCACTCTATTTTATTGTGAATTAAAGAGATGACAGTGATTGACATCTGCCATAAAATACAATATTGTAAATTAAGAAAACACAAAGTATTCTGGCTATCTTGCTATGAAAACAATACTAAAGTTTTTGAATATTAAAATAAAATGCAGAGAATTGCTTATACCATTCAAAATCTAATAAAATTGTGAGAGATAATTTTTGTTGATTTACACTTAAAATTTTTATATTACTATATCAATATACGGAAAAAACACTAAATTCCCCCCAAAAAAAAACACACAAAGAAAAAAGACTATATAAAGAAAGATGTGTATTTTTGTTTTGCTTACACGTTAATGATTTTGCATTTGATCAACAGTCATTAAAAATCATGAAAATTAAACCTGTCCAAATCACTGAACAGGAACGCCTGCAACATCTGTCATAAATGATAAACATTTGCTCATTATATCTTAATATTCTGTGGAGAGTCAGCTTGTTGTTCAAAATTTTATGAATAATTAATTACTTTCCCCAATTTAAACAATTTGGTTCACTTATGAGTTATTAATGAAGTAAAAATTTTAAGTGAAATGTTACATAGCATTAGTAATCATAAACTCAGTGTGTTTTTATCACTCTTTCCATGTACAATGCTGTGCTATTGTCACCATAATGTTCCAGCCATAGTGGACTACATTCCAAGTATCTGTAATCAAAATTAAATCCTTCCTTGCCTAAGTTGCATTTATGAGGTATTTTGTTGCATCAATGAGATAAATACCTCATACAACAAGCATTAGAAGTTCCAAAACAAAAAGCAACACTAATCATGTATAACTTCATTGTTCCTCTAACTTACTGTCATCATCATACATTTTGAACAAAGCTTATGTACTTTTTATCTCTATGGATTTTTCCTTTCCAGACATTCAATATTAATTCCATCATATAATATTTGTCTTGCTCACTGTGGCTACTTTCATTTAGCACTTGCTTTTTAAGTTCATCTATGTTGTAGCAAGTGCAGTTACATTGATATATTTTATGACTAAATAGTAATTTATAGTAATAACTGTATTTATTCATATATATTAATGATTTCCTCACTTCCTGATTGTTATCTACAATAGTGTTCTAAGGATATGTGTGACATTTTTAGTCATCTTAGTTACATAACTACAAATCAAAGTGTTCAATCACAAAATACATCTTGTTAAATTTTTTCATTTTTTAATTATTGCAAAGTACCATCTTGTGATTTTTAGACATGTTTTCTTTTTACTTGCATGTCTGTTTTTGAGTGCCGTGTCGTTATGTATTTGGTTGGGTGGATGTATATTTGCATGCAGGTGTATGTGCATTTGTGTGTTGGTGCATGTGTATGCCAGAGCTCTACATCAGATGTCTTACACTAGCTCTCTATACCTTATTTTATGAGACTTGGTCTCTCATTGAACATCAAATTTATCAATTTGGGTAGCCTGGTTGGGCAGTGAGTCCAGGAATCCATCTGTCTCCCACATCCTGCACTTCTGGTGATATGTATGTGGACTGCCATGCATTACTTTTATATGATTTTTGGGGATCTGAACTCAGGTCTTTGTGCTTGCAAGGCAAACACAATACTGACTGAGCTAGCAGTTCAGCTTCATGGATGACATTTTTATAATGACAAAGTACATTGAACAACTTATTTTTGTAATTTTGACTACTTGTATATCTGCTTCAGACAAATTTCTATTCAAGTCTTGTGTCCATTTCTGTCACAGTTTTTGGCTTCTTATGAATTTGTAGTGGTTTTTTTGTTACATATGAGTAGTGCTATACTCTTATAAGTTATTTGATTTTCAGATTTTTTTCTTCCACCCTGTGCATTGTCTTTTCACTTTACTGAAAATGTCTTTGGGTAAGGAAGGGGTTTTAATTTTGGCGAAACCCAATAATACTGATTAGCATTATGTTATTTTGACATGAAATTATAAACTTGGAAAAGTTTTATTTGGGTAATGGTTTCAGAGATTCTTATAACTATTTGGCCTCATCACAATTCAGTGTGTGATGAGGTTATGTATCAGGAAAGAGTGTAAATATATGGGGAAGCTGCACACTCCCTGCATAACAGCTAGCCAAGAGATGAATTGAAGAAAAATAATTATATCTCTTCCAAGGTACACTGTCAGTTAGGTAACTTTACCTTATTTTGTCAATCTCTGAAAGGCTGGCCACTTCATAATAATGAAACAGGTTGGTGATAAAGCCTGTAAGGTATGAACTTTTCCTGAACACTTATTCAAACACAACATTTCCATCTTGGAAACCCAAATCTCATGTATACTTAATACTGCAGACACATGTTATCCATTTCTAAGAGCCCACTTTTCTTACTCTTCCTGTGTTGTGATGTTTGAGAATCAATGCAAGCTCAGTTATCCTTTCCACTAAAATTAAAAGAAACAAACAAGCAAACAAAAACCTTACAACTTCCAAGATACAATGATGAAGTATAAGCATCTGCAATTCACATGAGGAGAATAATGAAAGAGTATTTACAAATCAGACTAAAACAAGACCAAAATTAAACAGAGCCAGTAGTACCTAGTATATCTCCATGTCTATCATTTGATGCAGATGGCAGCATTATATGCACTCTGAAAGGCTTATGTAGTGCTGTTTGCTAGGCTTTCTGGGTGCAGCATATACTGGATTTTCTTTCTTCTTTCTTATCTTTCTTTCTTTTTTTTTCTCCTTTTTCTTTCCAATATAGAATTTGTTTTCAACAATTTAAAAAATTTCCACTTTTGATTTCTCCACCAAGGCATTTATTTCCCCTCTACTGGTATTCTCTGTCTGGTAAAATGTTATTCTCATGGTTTCATTTTGTTTCTTAGAAATAATTTCCTCATGATTCCATGATAAAATGTATCTGAAAAGCACATGAAGTGAAGAGTTGAGGTCTATTCCAATAAGGACACCATGGGAGAAAAGTTTCTGTGTTTGAATGAAGTGGTATATAGGCTTATAGCCAGGAAGCTTTAGCACTTGGCTGCAGTATTTTCCAGAAACGTTGTATCAAGTCTGCAAAACACAACAACAAAATAATCCTATCTTTATTTAGAAGACAAATTTTGAAACATCTCTGCAGTCCCACACCCATTCCATTTCCAATAGTCACCACTGTATATTCTAATTACCTTATTCAACAAACACATATGAGAGAAAATTTGTGGAATGTCATTCTGTGTATGAGTTATTTCACTAAAATAATAACCTTTGTTACCATTAGTTTTGGAATAAATAATATGATATATTTTTTGTGGTAAAATAATATTCTTTTATATATATACAATGATGATTTGTTTATTCATCTCTTGAAAATCTGTGTTTACATTTTAGTCATTGTTCTTTGTGCAGTAAAAAAAACATGGTAATATAGGCTTCTCTTTGATATGATGTCACATTTTGAATATATTTATCCAGAAATACAAAGCCTGGATCATATGACAGATGCATTTTTACTTTCTTAAGTATCCTCGTACTGTTATCTAGAGACTGAATTTAATTATGCCACCACCAATAGTATTAAGAGTTTCCTTTTCTCTACCACCTCACTAGCATTTGTAAATTTCGTCATGGTCCACATTAATCAGTGTGCAATGTTTGCTCTTCATGATTTTGACTTGTTTTTGCTGGATGGATAATGAAGTGGAGTTTTTCCATGTATTTGGGAGTCTATCCATAACTTTTGCTCATTTCTTAATTGGATTATTTGTTTTGGTTATTTCCTTTCATATAATTCTCATGTAGTCTGGACATAAACCCTTTGCAAGATGCATGAATTAAAAATATTTCTTCTCATTAGTAGGTTTATCCTGGATTTTCTTTATTATTCCTGTGCTGTGAAAAATATTCTCAGTGTCACTTTACCATGTTTATCCAGATTTGACTGTTTTTTATACTTTGAAGCTACTAGTCACAAAATCTGTCAACTATATCAATGCGTGGATATTTTCATATAATTCTATGTAGTTGTTTCCAAATGTTAGGTCTTATATTTTTGTCTTTGATCCATTTTGAGTTGATGCTCTACAGAGTGAACTATAATGATAATTTCCTGAATTTTTACAGGTCAATATACATTTCCTTAGAAAATTTTATTGAGAGTCTATTTTTCAGTGTATGTTTTTGGCACAGTTGTCCAAAATCAGTTAGCTGTGAGTACATAGGATGATGATCTTGTACTGAATTCTGTACCAGACATCTGAGAGTCAGTTTCAGTACCAATACCAACTTCCTTTTATTGTCAATACTTAATTTTGTGGAGTATTTTAAAAAGTCAGAGAGTATTCTTGATCATTTTGCCCAAGATTGATTGAGTTATCTGGAATGTTTTTTTCTTCTTAATTCATTGTAAGTTTGAGGGTTTATTTTTATTTTATTTCTATGAAGAATGTCATTGTTATGTTAATAATAATGGTACTGAGCCTTTATAATATAGTTTTCCAATTTTTTTTACATTGCTTTATTTTTTCTTTTGGTTTTTTCAAGACAGGGTTAATCTGTGTAGTTTTGGTGTCTGTCCTGGATCTCACTCTGTAGACCAGGCTGGCCTTGAACTCATAGATATCCACCTGGCTCTGCCTCCCAAGTGCTGGGATTAAAGGCAGGCATGCACCACCACTGTCTGGCTATACATAACTTCATAATTTTCAACTATATCTTGAAAGAATCTATTTCTAGTTTCAATTAAATCACTCCATTACATTTGCTTTTTTGAAGTCATGACCTCTTCATTACTGGGCTTGCAAATAATTCATTATTCTTCAAACTATAAGACTTAATATAAAGCCAGACGGTGGGGTGGTGGTGGTGGTGGTGGTGGTGGTGGTGGTGGTGGTGGTGGTGGTGGTGGTGCATGCCTGCCTTTAATCCCAGCACTTGGGAGGCAGGGGCAGGCAGATCTTTGTGAGTTCAAAGCCAGTCTGGTCTTCAAAGAGAGAGTTCCAGGACAGGTTCCAAAGATACACAAAGAATCCCTGTCTCAAAAAAAAAAAAAAACCACAAAAATAAAAGACTTAATATAAAATATTACTGGCTACATTATATAGCTTATTCAAAATTAAAATTGTGCTGAAATTTGAACTTTGTTCTTCTTGGTCCAAACTTAGTTCTCTGGCATGATCCTTTGCTATTAAACACTACACAATAAATAAATAAATAATGGATAATGAATGCTTTTTGGGTAAGGACCTGACAATAACAAATAACAAAACTTGGTCAACTGCTGCTAAAAATAATTGTGCAAAAAGCAAGCAAACAAAACTTCCACAATGAGCACAACATACTAACATCTTATCTTTAAATTTTCATGTTGTACAGAAGGAACTTTCCTGCGTAGATGAAAAACTTCTTACTTTTTCACACAGTATTTTTACTCAAATTAAAGAGCTGCAGAGTATAACAAGCAGGTTGATCACAGCATCATTATAAATGTGCATGTGATTACCTAAACTTTTGATTAAAGTCAAGCTGTGTACTTTTCCTCCACACATCCCTCCACATTCAGGTGGTTATCTTTTACAATGCTGCCAGTACATTGACTTGCCCATTATAGGAAGTCCATGATTATTTATGCCATGAACACACATTCAACACAGAGAAAATGTAAAAGTGTTCACAGAACAAATTAATATCTTAGTGAAGTAAACTTAACATTTAAAAAGTAAAACCAGGCATTTTCAAAGGGCTATGAACCAAGAAACATCTTTAAAACACAATTTCATAGACTCAAGTTGCTAAAAAATTTATCAAGAAACATGGATCAAAGTTTTCATAATTAAACCCAGTATTTCACCTCTATTGATATATCATCATCAGTTATACAGGGCTATTGGACTAGGTAGAGGACTCCCTTGAAAGCAAAGATCCTGAGCTCAAATCCCCAGCATTCACATAAAATCCAGGCATGGCCAGATACATCTTTAACTCCAGTAAAGTTGAGTGGAGACATGTGGATACTGGGAGCTAGCTGTCCAACCAACCTACCTGAAATGGTGAGCTCCACTTTGAGACAGACAGGGGAAGACACACAAGCTCCTATTCTGACATCTACATGCTCACACATGGGCAGGCATGAGTGCATATGCACACACATGCATATGAAATGCATTCACACACATACGCACACACTTTACATAGGCAAGATTAAAGAAAAAATAATGAAAAGCTATTGAAATTAGGATATGGTATTAGAAGCTGATAGTGATTGAGAATAATCCTGTAGATTCCCAGGCACATCATGTTATGCATTCAAAGCTACATGCTTAAGAGCTATAACAATAAAAATTAAAACAACCAGTGAACAATGTAAGAATAAATAAATGCCTTGTATTACTCATCGTCCAACCTCGAGTATGCCAACATTGAAGAGACATAAACACCAGAGAAGAAAGAGATAAAATGAATGTTTACCCTACATTTGCAATCCAGTATCAGGCCCATCACTGTGAAACCTAGAGATAAACAATGACTCATGACCTTTACATCCAGGCTAGCATACACAAACTAACTTCTTCTCTGACTCCTTCTCCAGCATGAGGTAGCAGAGTAAGTTGGTCCCCTGTCTGTGTAACACAGCAAAAGAGTCAATAAAGCACAACTACCACTGAGTGAGGCCTGTCAAACAAGTATTTTTCATAATCTTCCACAAATAGAAAGATAAATAACACTAACAAGCATATTCTACAAAGCTAGTGTTTCCTTACATCTATTCTGAATGAGGTTACCACAAAAAAGAAAGTTAAAGCAAAAACTCCCAATAAATTGTTGGAAAAATTACATGCTTTTCCAACAGCACAGGGAGAAAATTACATACTATGACCAAGTTTACTATGTCTTAAGACATATTCTTAATGAATATTCTTATAAAACACAATATAATAAATATAATTAAAGCCAGAAATCATATGATCATTTCAATAGAAGAATAAAAGGCATTTGGCAAACTGTAGCATGCCTTTGTGAAAAAAGTACTGAGGAAGTATGTAGCATGAATCTTAGAGAGTCTTATTAATAAAATCAAACCTGAGGCCAGTTATTGGGGTGAACACTGGAAGGTCAGAGAGACAGAATAAGCCACAGCTATCTCACCTCGCTGGATCCTCAGCTGGTCTTGTTTCCTCAGACTGGATGCCCCGAGCCCTCATCCAGAATGGGTCTCAGCTGAACTGCTGCTAGAAGCCTGAATGCTTAACCAGCCACATGCTTCTCCAGGCCAAAGGCTTCTCTAGGCCAAAGGCCTCTCCAGGGCAAATGCCTCTAGTTTCTGGTCCTCACGCTTTATATACCTTTCTGCTTTCTAAAACCACTCCCTGGGATTAAAGGTGTGGCTTTCTGGGATTAAAGGTGTGTATCACCGTGCCTGGCCGTTTCCAATGTGGCCTTGAACTCACAGAGACCCAGAGGGATTTCTGTCTCTGGAATGCTAGGATTAAAGGCATATGCTACCACTGCCTAACCTCTATGTTTAATATTGTGGCTGTCCTGTTCTCTGACCCCAGATAAGTTTATTAGCATACACAATAGTTTGGGGAACACAATACCCCCACAGAAGTAGGAATAGAAGAAATATATTTCAAAACAACAAAGTCTATTACCAACCTTTAGCCAACATTATACTACATGGGGTAAAAATTGCAGCATTTCTTCTGGAATGAAGATGTTACAGAAAACACACTGTCTTAATTATTATTCAGCATATAATCTGAAGTCTTAGCTAATCCAATAAAGCAAGAGAAACAAAAATGAAAGTAATTTATATAGGGAAAAAAAACCAAGTCAAATCATCCTTATTTGCAAATGACATGACCACTAAAACTTTTCACCAGAAAAGTCTTAGAAGTGGTAGATAAAGTAGCAGGTTATATTATCAGCATACAAAAAGCAGATGTTTTATAAACCAATAATGGTCTTTCCAAGAAAGAAATCAGGAAAAAATGTTATTTACAAGAGATTCACAAGAATTTATTTAAGAATAAACCAACATTAGAAGGTAAAATACATCTATAAAAATTCAAACATTGATGAAAAAGTGGGAGAAAACAATAGCTAGAACTCCCATTGGTGGAGAGAATTAATATGGTGAAATAGATACATTAACAAAAGCTGTTTATATGTTCAATAAAGCCCCAATCAATATTTCAATGACAATCTTAAAGAATAGTGTAGATGTAACCAACCGTCTTATAAATAAGAAAAATAGAACCAATGCAAAGAAGAAAGCCAAGAGGTCAGAGCTAAGAGCTAAAACCTTACCCTTCCTCCTGCAGTGGTCCTACCTCTCCGAAGGAGCCGGTACTTCCTGTGTTAAAGTCTTTATATAGTCTCTGTTCTGCCTTCTCATTGGTTGTAAACCCAACTGCTGTGGATATCGCTATATGTCAATAAACACTGATTGGCCAATAGCCAGACAGAAAGTATAGGTGGGACTAACAGAGAGGAGAATTGAGGAGGAAGGAAGGATAGAGAGACTGGCTGGAGCCGCGGGGAGAACAAGGAAGATGTAAAGTACCGGTAAGCCACGAGCCACGTGGCAAAGTAGAGATTAATAGAAATGGGCTAAATATAAGAGTAAGAACTAGACAATGATAGGCCTGAGCTAATGGCCAAACAGTTTAAATAATGTAAGCGTCTGTGTGTTTATTTTGTAAGTGGTTTCTGGGACTGGCGGGACTTGGGAGCTGGCGGGACTTGGGAGCTCGAGAGACTTGGGAGCTCGAGAGAAATTTTCCAGCAACACCCAACCACAGGACTGCCTCATCACGGCCTGTCTGTATAGACCTCCAGGTGTTCTATGGTTGGTATTGAGATTAAAGGCATGTGTATCCAATGCTGGCTGTATCCCTGAACACACAGAGACTTACCTAGCTCTGTCTACCAAGTGCTGTGATCACAAGCATACACCACCACTTCCCTGCTTTCCTATGGCTTGCTAATAGCTCTGACCCCCAGGCAACTTTATTTATTAACATACAAATAACATTTAATTACAAAAGAAAATATCACCATATTTCCCCCTTTCTATTTTAATAAAAAGAAAAAAGGAAAACGCTTATAACTAACATAAGAAAAACTATATACAGAAGTACGATAACTATATACAATGTATACAAGTAATAAATACCTAAACAATGTCTAGTCTATTTGTATTTAACAAATTCAGAGAAAATAATTCTATTATCTATCCTATTGTATCTAATTCACTTTCTATCCTAATTAATCTTCAACTATAACTAAATAATCTTCAACTCATTCAGAGACCCAAGAAGGAAATAATATTAGCTAACAAAAATAAAAACAGGAAGTACATGCAAGCAACTTCCAAAAAATTGTGAGTTGACAGAAACAGCATCCTTCTATTAATTGCCATTCTACTATTGAGAGGGGTGAGTTTAGTTACTCTTCAAGAATAACTGTTTCAGCTGCTGTTCAATTGTACATCAGAAGCCATCGGCCCATTGCCTGTTCAGCTGCCTTCAAAGAAAAGAGCACTGTACCTTTTCCGAATTGTGAAGACCACTTCAGGGATGGTGCCATATTGTCCTGGCCTCAGAAGATGCCTTTTGATAAAGCCATAACCACACTTGTTTTGGCAAGAATCAGTAGTCCTTTGTTTCATGTTCTGTCTGTCCTGTTTGTCAGCAGTTGATTAGAAAATACTTTGTTGTCCGGTGGCTAACTTTTGCCACAATGAAAGTTAACTCCATATGCAGTTTCTTCAATGCCCATATTCTCTCTGAAGTAGATTGGTACTGCAGGAGCCGACAAGTCTCATAGTCATAACAAAAAAGAAAAATTTTCTAAGTTATTAAAACATTTTAAATGCCATATTCTGTAGATCTCTGAAGGGTTTGAAGATGACCTGTCTATCTAAAATATATCTGCTCAATCTAGAAAACATACCTAATATGACTACAAGTTCTATTGTAATGTCTAACTACTAACTTTCATTTCTTTATATTCTTTTTTATTTTTATTTTTTTTTTGGTTTTTCGAGACAGGGTTTCTCTGTGTAGTTTTGCTCCTTTCCTGGAGCTCACTTGGTAGCCCAGGCTGGCCTCGAACTCACAGAGATCCGCCTGCCTCTGCCTCCCAAGTGCTGGGATTAAAGGCGTGCGCCACCAACGTCCGGCTCATTTCTTTATATTCTAATAGTTGGTAATAATAACATTCAAGGATCAGAAAAATGTATTACATTGTTAAATGAACGGTATAAATACAGTTAGAAATATACATATAGCATTTTCTATCAATATCAATTTCAATATATATATAATTTGTATACAATATAAAACAATCCAATCCAATGTAAAGTATTTAAAACTAATAATTGTTTTTTTCTTTATCTTTCTTTTTTATCTTTCTTTTTTCTTTTTTTTTAACAAGAACCTTAAATCTAATCTCCTTTGCTTAGCCCTTTTCTTAACCCTTGACAACAATTTGTAACCAACCCCCCTAATCAATGAAAATTATCCCAGACCCGTAACCCATTAAAAGACCAAAAAAAAAAACCACCCGCCCCACACCACCTCTTTGGGAATGTGGGCGTCGTATTCTTAAAATTGCTTCCTGCTGGGTATGGGTGAAGGTATCTTTATCCTGAAAATAAAAATTTTAGATTAATTGTCAAATTCTAGGAAAGGTTACTATATCCTTCATTATCCAGTTTGTGTATAATGCCAAAGTTCAGAGTTTATCTCAAATCCTTATTCAAGTAGTCTTTGAGACTGGATCATCTCAGCTAGCTTTCTCAAAATTGCTCTGAGCATTTTGTAGTTCAAAGCTGATCTGTAGATGATGTTTGTCAGCTTAGTGATGTTATTATTGTCCACGTGGAATTGTTGTTGTTGTGGGGCCCCATCTTCTTCCTGGAGACTTCAGTTGATGTTAGGCCTGGCCATGAATTCCTACAGAAAACTGATAAGAGACTCGAACACAAAGACATATATATGCAGCTAATTGAAACCTTTTTTCTTTCTAGAATTAGCTAGTATTCTATATGACCATTCATATCTTAACAAAGTTGAAAATGTATATATATATATATATATATTTATATATATATATATTAATCTTGTAAATTTTGATATAAAATTCATACTTTAAGAAAAGTTTAAAGAATCAGAATAGAATCAAAGAGTTGAGATTAGTAATAGTTCCTTAATTAATTTGGCTTTTCTCCTGTCCCATAGCAGAAGATGGCTCTTTTCTTCTGGCATGATGCAGGGATTTTGCATTTTCCTTTTAACAACATGCTTGAGTTTAAAGAAGGAGAGAGCCTTTCTCCAACTCCAAAGTCAGCTTTAATTTTTAATTGAACTGGGACTATTAGAAGACCAATAGTGTTAAATCTTTAGAGAAAAGCAGAAGCAAACATTTAGAAAGACATAAAATTTTTTTAGATGATATACCCATACGCCATTTCACTCTGTTTCTTGGGATAGACGATTTGTCCCTTTTCTTTAGTTGTCCCATTTGTCCAATGTTCTTCAGATTCCTTAACCTTCATTCTCCTAAAAGACAAAAACAAAAACCTTTCCCCAAGGTTTTTTGGGGATGTTCCTTTTTGGCAGTTTATTATCTGATTAAATGAAAAGGCATGTGTTACTGGTATAAGTTAGTTTAAATTGGATAGTTGATGAGCTATCATCTCCTCTAATTAAGAGGTCTCTCTTGTTCAAATCGAACCTTTATCAATTTTGATGGTACCCACAGCTTTTCTTCTCCTGTAGAAACATAAGCAAAACCTCGTCCCCAATGTAACACATATGCTGGTTTCCATTCTGAGGTCAGCACATCCTTAAAGTATATAGGCTGATTTAATTCTGTAGTTTTTTCTATTATCCAATGTCTCTCTGCAGCTGTTGTTCCTTTCTCATTGGCATTGAGAAAATTCAAAGTTAATAGAGCATTATGTAATCTGTTTCTGGGGGTTTTTGTTACCCCTTTCTGTTTATTTAGCATATCTTTTAGAGTTCTGTTTGATCTTTCTATAACTGCTTGACCTGTAGGATTATGTGGTATACCTGTAATATGCTTTATATCGTAATAAGCAAAAAACTGCTTCATTTTAACAGAGACATATGATGGAGCGTTGTCAGTTTTGATTTGTGCAGGTATACCCATAATGGCCATAACTTCTAGCAAATGAGTGATTACACAATCAGCTTTTTCTGAACTCAAAGCAGTTGCCCATTGAAATCCTGAATAAGTATCTATGGTGTGGTGTAACATTAACAAAAGCTCTTTATATGTTCAATAAAGCCCCAATCAATATTTCAATGACAATCTTAAAGAATAGCAAAAGATAACGCCAACATTCCTAGGAAATGCAAAAGACATGCAAGTAAGAAAAACTAATACTGGACGTTTCAGTATAGCTGATCTCAGTTGTACTTCAGAGCTGTAGTAACAACAACAAAAAGTATGATACTGACATAAAAATAAAAATAAAATAAAATCCAAAGTAAGTATCAATAGAAAATTCTTGAGGACTCATAAGTTAATTAACAAATACAAAACATCTTAATTTTTGTACAAAGGTATAAATATATTAGTTGGAAAGAAGACAATTTCTTTTAAAGAACTAGGAAAACTGAGAAGCCTCATCTAAAAGGGAATTATATTCATATCTCTGAAAATGAGTAAATAAGTATGAAATAAGACCAAGAAGCTTCTGCACAACAAACAACACAATAATAGGAGTGAAGACACTGTCTACTGAAGAAGAAAAATATTACTTATCATTTTGAAAATGGCATTTATTACACCAAGTGAACAAATCCTAATATCCTCTGACACCTACTTCATGCATAATTTCCTCAATTTATCAAACATTTTATTGAATTGTTTGCTAATTTCATGCATATGTCTAATGTAAGCGTACAAATTCACCATGATGACACTCTCTTACACACAACTTATTCCACTGTGTATTAGGCTTGTTATCTAGAATTATTGCATAGAACATATAAAGAGCCACAAAATTGTACATAACAAATACCCTAAGTCACCTGATCAATATATATAACAAAATAGGAAAAATATAAATGGCTTGAAAGGATATGAAAATTGTTTGACATATTTTGGCATCCATGATATGAAGCTTAAAACTGATTTTAAATTTCATCTTACCCTTAAGACTGGATAACATCATGAAAAAAATGTCACTAAATATTGGCTATGGATATGGGGAAAGAGTTAATCTCTTAATCTCTTTTTAGTGGTGATAGAAATGTAAGCTCATGAAGCCACAATAAAAACAACTACAATTTTCTTTCCTCACAAAATGAAAATTAGCATTTTCATATGATCCTGGTATACATATATATGTATCCAAAATGTATCCAAATTACTCTGTTAACATACTTCAGAAATATGTGAGATATCAAAATTTTTTATTTCTTTAATATACACACTAGCTAAGGAACAGAAGCAACAAAATATCTATTGATAGAAGAATGAATAAATAAATTTTGGTACACATTCACAGTGTGATTTTATTGTGCAATAAAAAATATATAATTATGACATTTGGAACAATATTACACATTTAGAACTGAGTATTATGTTACATAAAATTATCCAGACACAAGAAGTTATCAAATGTTTAATATCATATATGGAGCTCAGATTTAATTAATTTGTAAGTGTGTGTGTGTGTGTGTGTGTGTGTGTGTGTGTGTGTGTGTGTTTGTGTGTGTGTGTTTGTGTGTGTCTGTGTCTGTGTATGCATATGTGTGTGTCTTTGTGTGATTCATGAACATAGAAAGGGGACTGTGAGCCTGGTGGCGGTGGCATACACCTTTAATCCTAGCACTCAGGAGACAGAGCCAGGTAAATCTCTGTGAGTTTGAGGCCAGCCTGGTCTACAGTGCAAGATCCAGGACAGACACCAAAATTACACACAGAAACCCTGTCTCAAAGAAAAAAAAAAAGAAAGAACGAAAGAAAGAAAGGGCACTGTGAGATTGATGACATTGTAAAGAAGATAAATAGGGAGAGTAACTCCAATTAAATTATTAAAAACACAAATATGTGGGGGGTTGGGGAGGTGGAGAGAAGAGGGGAAAGAATATATTATAAAATACTAGGATTCCCTATGGCTTCTTCAAGCAATTGGAGTTAGCATATACACAACACTATGCACATCCATGTCTGGGTGGGCCGGGGAGAGGGGGGCGGGGTGGCAGGAGGGATAATGGGGGGATCTATGGCTGATATGTAAAGTTGAATTATACTGTAAAATAAAATAAAATAAATTCAAAAAAAAAAAAGCCCAGTATGATGTTGGATATCTCCTCTTGAATTGTTAGTTAGAAATTTACTGAAGATGATCAAATGATACAGGTTATTGCAACTGCTCTTGTTTGTCCACAAGAATTCTAAGATATGATACTATTGATGAAGACTTTGGTTATAGGGCATAGAGAAACCAAGTCAGTGCTGATTGGGAGGCTCCCTGCAATCTGAATAACTCTCATATTATTGTGTGCTATGTAAACTGCTGGAGAAAGCCATCAACAGTCTTACCTAGCTTTCAACTACAATAATGATGAACATAGCAATATATGATATATGTCCATAGACACAATAATGGCACAGAAGTTATATGTGTACCAACCACTTTCTGATTGAATTTAAGCATAGAAGGAAACACATTCCTGATACAACAGATATGAACACTATTCCATGTTTGTGGAGCTCACAGCTCCTAAGTTGAACCTACTACTATAATTCTCTTATACAGACATGGTATCAAATTCCCCTTTAAATTCAAACATCTCCAGATTAGTTAATCACCAGGACCTCACCCGAGAACTTTCTTTGTTCTGTGGATGCTGTTTAACATAGAAACTCAAATGTTCACAGTGCAGAGAGTAGGTGGCTAAGAAGTGATTTCCAATATGGGGCATCTATATTGCACATACCCACAAGGCTCAAGGATGCCTGTGAAGGGCAGGGGGTTGGGGGGCAGAATGATTATAAGAGACAGAGGAAATGGAGGACTGAAACAAAATAGTGTTCTGTGGATTTAGCAGGACCACGACACTCACAAACTCACAACAACTATAATTCTTGAACAAGATAAAGCCACTGAATATTCTAGCTGTTGGAGCCCATTTAGGTTTCCCAGCAGGTCCGCCTAAAAGGATGATTGGACCATGGGCCTGAATACCAGGTGTCTGAGATGGTCTGCACTTGGCTGTGCTGGGGGAGGTCTTTTGCTCCACCCCTTTGCATTCCTTTAAAAGCCCTTTGGCCAATGGATTAGCATCCAGGCCCTCCTGCGGCTATCCTGTGTTTTCTATCTTTTTCTCTTCTCTCTAAATTTCTATCTAATATTTCCTGCTGCTCCTGCTCAAGAATACCCTGGGGAAAATTGGGGGTGAGATGGCCTCCCACACTTAACTTGCAAAGGGAAGGAGTTCATGATGCCCCACCCTCAGCTGAGGAGGAGATTCAGCTATCTTAAAGGGTATGGCTACTAGCAAGTCAACCATACTCCAGTTCATCATCCCACATCCAGAAGCATATGGATAACACAAATTGGAGTAAATGTGATAATAAATTTTAAAGAGGACAAGAAATGAAATAAGAGGTGAGGGTAGACCCTAAATGTGTTGAGGGAAGGAGTTGGGGTTATTGGAATTAAAATATATTATATTAAATTCTCAAAAATTTGATAGAATATTTATTTTTTAAAGAAGTGTGAAAAACAGTAAAATTTATGCAGAATGAAATTCATGTCACATGAATGCATAATGGAGAACAATTTGGGATAAGGATGGAAGAATGAAAGAGGGGAGTATTGGGGATAGGAAAGTATATTGTGAGAGAAGGGTAAAGAACAACAGTGGATAATGCATATAGGAAAAAAGTATCAAATGCAGCCCACAGATTGATAATAAAGATAAAGGCTATGATACACTGTCTTCTGGGCACGATTTAGTCCCTGTAGTCATTAACTCAGTGCAGCTAAGTTTGCCTGCATTGGATCTATAAAAGACTGGCTAATCAATAGTCACTCATGGGTAGAGGAGGGGATCATGGGATCCTGTTACTCTTCATTGTACTATTAGCTATGAATGCGTGCCAAAGGAGCCAGAATTACTGTCTTCAGTTGTGCGTCCATGGTGAGATCATCAAACTACAGTGGATAGTTCCGTACCCATGGTCACATTGATTACCTTCAAGTCAGTGGGACATAAAACAAAACAAAAAGAATATAAACACAATCATTGTTGAAAAGGGAAGAGTGGGAATAAAAGGGGATGTACAGGAGATGAGAAAGGTAGAAGGGTGAGAGTAACTGCGTACCAAATTTTCAAAAAGCAAATATACATAATTTAAAAATACATTTGAATAACAAAATTTATTATGGTGATGGCTAAGTTTGGTTGTCAACTTTAATACATACAGAATTAAACATCCAGAAATGGAGGGTACACCTGTGAGAGGTTTTTTTTCTTATTTTGCTTGTTTTGAGAAGGATGAATCCATTCCTAGTCTAGACCTTTGAGGCAGGAAGACATATCTTTAATTTGGCCTATACTTACTGCCGGAAGTCAACATAAGGACATAGAAGGAAAGTTCTGGTCTTTACCTGCTTTCCCTTACCTTGATGGAACAACTATTCTTTTTTTGGCATTCGAGCCTACTTCTTTGGGATTCCAGCATATACTGAAGACCAACTGATACATTTAGCCTTGTGGACTGAGCAACTACTGGATTCTTGGACTTTTCATTCACAGCCAGCCATGTTAGATTAGCTGTTCTACAACTTGTAAGTCATTCCAATAAATTATATATATATATATATCATATACATATATATGGAGAGAGAATATATGATATAGAGATATATGGAGAGAGAGAGAGAGAGAGAGAGAGAGAGAGAGAGAGAGAGAGAGAGAGAGAGATTCATGATATAAGTTCTGTTACTCTAGAGATCCTTGGCTAATACGATTACTTTGTTTGTTAATTTATAATTAAATTCAGACGCTTGAAAACATTTAAAATTAAAATATCAGTGATCATTAAATTAAAATCACAAGACAGCAAATTTAGTGTACCCTTAATCTTTACAAAACAATAACTTAACTATGGACACTTTTGTATTCTATAAAAGAATTCACGAGGCTTTAGAAGCTACTTCTCTTGCCAGTATTGCTAAGGTCATTCCTGCCAGTGTGGTCTCCATCCATAAAGCATACAGGCTTGCAAGATATTTTGATGAAATTACTAGAAGTGTTTTCAGGACTGTGTGATCCTTACTCACTAATACTTTGAAAGTATTTTTGCCTTGAAACAAAATAAAGCTTATACAAGTTCAACTGGGAGAAGGCCATTCAGATTCCTTAGTAAGCACATTGCTCTATTTCTTGTTTAATAAAGTTATTTGTTTGAATGTTCTCCTTATTCAGAAATAAAAAAATTATAAATATAAAAAATAGAAGAAATCCTTTGTGAAATATGGGTTACTTTAACTAGATCCACATAAAGCCATTCACTTAAGAGCTACCTAATTTCTCACACAAGATCAGCATAGAAGAGAAAAACAAAAGTTTAAAGATAACATTACCTCAATTATTAGAAAGTGTTAATTTGAAACAAGATATTCACTATTTATAAAATATCTTGGAGGAAAATAAAAGTGTAATCCTATAAACTTGGGCAAACTAGTCATCTGTTTTCTCAAAAGCTCTTTTCATGTGGTTATGAAATGCTTATGAACAGTTAAGACATCTGGAACACAGTCTTCTCTAAAACAAACTTTCTACAACTTAAGACTTTACTCCATGATTTTTAGACATTGAAATTCAAAGGTGTTTATGTTGTAATTTGTTTTCTTTAGAAGTATAACAGAGACAATTTGAAAAAAGCTGTAGAATGAATGGAGCAGAGAGTCAAAGTTATGAAGTAAATTAAATGTCAAAATATTTGATATTCAGTGTGCTTTTACAGAGAATTTGAAAGTAATTTCTATTGGGAGTTCAAACAGCTAAAGTGTGACCATTTTTATAATCAATTGTTTTATACTTCATGTTGACTTATAAAAATGTTTCTTTTGCTGTATACCTACACATCCTAAATTACATAGAATAACCAGGTTACAATTTTAAACAGAAATCTGAGTACTAGCAGGCTGGCTCTGAAACACTGACAAATTTCCAAATCAAATTTCAGAAACTTTTCATGGGCTACTTTGTTTTCTTAATGTTAATATTAGCCTTGCTCCCTATCTGATATCACAACTGCTATATTTTTGTCAAACACCCTATCTCATCTTTCACAGTAAGGGTAACTGTAGTTGAAGTTTTCTCCAGTCCTGCCCAGCCCCACGGAATCCACAGCTGCTTATAAAATAATCACTCAGAAGCTTATATTAATTAAAACTGCTTGGCCATTAGTTCAGGCATACCATTGACTAGCTCTTACATTTAAATTCAGCCCATTTCTGTTAATCTATATGTCGCCACATTTTCTGAGGCTTTACCTGTGTGCCATTACATGCTGTTCCCTGGATAGCAGGCTGGTGTCTCCTTACTCAGCCTTCCTCTTCCCAGAATTCTCTTTGTCTGCTATACTTCCTGCCTGGCTACTGGCCAATCAGCATTTTATTTATCAACCAATCAGAGCAAAACATTTTCACAGCATACAGAACATCCCACAGCAGGTAACATCTCTTTTACTGTGTAATCAGAAGAGTTGATTGCAATTTATTATTTTTGTTTTGTTTTGTGTTTTTATACATGCCATCCAGGCTAGTCTCAAACTCAGTATGTAAACTGCAGTGTCTAGAAATCTTGATCCTTCTGTTTGTGCTTTCTAACATGGGATTGAAGATTCAAAACACCACATCCATCTTTATTTTTATTACATCCATTTGTAAATTTTGTCTACTATCCTAAATTATGTCTACTTTATACCTTTTGATATGCATAATATTGTAGATGTTTAAAGTTATTTTGTTGATGTATTAATTTAGTAAACAAAATATTCACTGAAGATACAAAAATACCAAAAACCTGTAGGTGACAGAAGAAGACATAAAATCAAATCACTACTAACATATGTCATTCTTTCGCTGATCCTGACAGAAATCTAAGCATGCAGTATGTTAATTGACTATTCACAACTATTTGAGGGTAGAAATTTGGTGCCTTTGTTTTTCACATAAGAAACAAAAACACTAAGAGTGAAATAAGTTGTTCAACTTTCTTTGTATAGTATTACGTTTAAGGTTTTGAATTTGGTAGAATGGCAACAGAACATTGTCTTTATAATCTGTCCTATCAGGATTTTTTTAAATTTCATAGATTTTAATTATTGGATTAAAAAGGAATACATCTATTCATAATGTTTAAAATATCCTCATTAAACTCCATTAGACAAAATAAAATTATATAAAAAGAATAAAAGTTAAATGCTTTTCAGTAAATATAAAAATTTTAAATTAATGGCATAGGAAATTAATGCAACATGATTAAATTAGTATTAATAATGTCTTTGATACTAATTTATAAATAAAGCCTAAAGATTTATTTGTTAACAAGTTTCATTATATTCAAAAGTGACATAGAATTTAAAGAGATTATCCTAAAGGTTACATAAAATAATTTTATAAATTTCTACTTGTCTTAGTTTATAACTAATATATAAATTCTTAACCTGATTTGACTTACTCAGAAAACCATTTAACCTTCAAAAAATAATAAGTAATAAATAGAATCAAGGAACATAAGCATCCAAATAATTGTAGACAATTGGTTAGTTGTGTTGCAATGTTAAAGAAGATGTGTCCATATTATATATAATACAAATATTCAACATGGAATTAATTCTGTATTTTGTGATATTTATCTAAACTTTAAACTTGCCTGAGATTCTGCATGGCAGTTGTTCTTACTGAATTAGTTTTCATGATTTTTCTGTTGCCAAATCTAAGATTGGAAGACAAAAGTGAATAAGAAAATTGAAGGTTAAGAATGTATTTTGCAAGTATTATAAATGAGAGATGTTTAGATTCAACATATTTAGTAATCTGCATAAAATCTAAATTATATAAACACAAATTTAAATTTAAGTTTTAAAATCAAGATGTTTTCAGTTCTTACTGAGGTTATTGTATTGCTTTTTCTCAAACATTATTTCATCACCTTTGTGGTTTTCATGATTGTATGTCATACATATATGCCAATATTGTTAACAAAATTTTCTAAAATTATAGCAACAAGTGTTGTTTTATGTGACGACAAAGACACTCATATAGAGATTCCTAATTTAGTCATTACCTTGCTTGGGAGTTTAAAATCTTACTTCATAAATCATGATTTAATTTATTGCTGCTAGCTGAAATACTTTCCTTTAAGGTAATTTGTTATATAAGATAAAAGATTTTATTTTAGTGAGAAGCTTTTCTAAAGATGATTGAAATTTAGCAAATCTTGATTATATTCCTACCTATGACTTTAAGAATTCCTGGTTTTAAAGAGAATTCTCACAATGGGTTCCAGAGATTCTATTGGCCACCACGTTGAACAGTGCCTGATATCAATAATCATTGAGCAAACATTATGTAATTTCCATTTAATTCAAATGAACTTGGGTATTTCTTTATAAGCATAGTTAATCTTTGAAGACATATTTGTAATACATTTAGTATATGAATATAAACAATAAAGTACACTACTTTTTTTAGTAGTGTACAAAAGATATTTCTTTCAACAACAAATTTTGTACTGAAAATTACTTATTGAATTTAGAAAACAAAAAGCAACTATCTGTGAACTTTTATGTTGAAATAGTTTTAAAATTAAGAAAAAGAAAAAAGATAACTGAGAGATACTAGTAGTCAAAACATTAAAAAGGCAGTATAAATTTGTTAGTAGTTTTTATGTATGACACATCTTTCTATTTTAACCAACAAGGCATTTTCTGAAAGCGCAAAATGACCATGGAATAAGATATATATGAAAAAAATCAACATTAGCCCTATATGAGAATTGGGAGAAAGTACTTGCTAAATGTGAGCAAAAGATAAAAATAAAAAATTAGGGCCAGGCGGTGGTGGCATACGCCTTTAATCCCAGCACTCGGGAGGCAGAGGCAGGCGGATCTCTGTGAGTTCGAGGCCAGCCTGGGCTACCAAGTGAGTTCCAGGAAAGGCGCAAAGCTACACTGAGAAACCTTGTCTCGAAAAAACCAAAAAAAAAAAAAAATTAGAAAATGTTTATCAAATAATTTCAAAGCCTTTATTAAAATTATACGCATTAATAGGTACAGTTCTTCTAACAATATTAAACCCTGTGTTTTTTAAATTTTAACTTTACTTTACATATGTTTTGTGCTTTACTTTATGTATGTTTAAGCACCATGTATGTTCCTAGTGTCACTTCAGATTCTCTGGGACTGTAATTACTGATGGTTAGTTATAAGTTAATATGTGGGTGCTTGGAATCTAAGCTCCCCTCTCTGAAAGAGCAGCCAGTGCTCTTAAGCCATGTCTCCAGATCCAAGGACTTGCTAATCTAAAAGAATATTCCTACATATAGTACACAGAAAAATAATCAATATGTGAATGCTTTAAAACAACAGATCCATGAAGTTAGAATTTGAAAATGCATAGCAATATTTTATGCAAATGGAAGGAAGATACATGAAAATCCCTAATTATAGGGAGGGCTTTAACACAGCTTACTCAGTATTAGATAAGGAAAACAAATAAAAATCTGTAAGAATATAAAAGATTTGAATTTAATGAAATTATAGCAGCACATATAACATATAAATTTATGATTAACAGCTTCAGAACACAGATTCTTAACAATTATACAACAAATATAACCATACAGGCCTCAGCAGATTTCAAAGGATGAAAATCATACTGTTCTTTCCTCTACCTACTAAGAGTAAAGTGAGCTTAGATAGAATGAAAAGATAAGAAAGTCTCTGTTTAAAACACAGAGATACTTCATTACATCATGTGTCACAAATAAATATTAGAAAACATTAGGGACTAAATAAAATGAAAATCAAATAATTTACACTTGGAGACACAGCTAAAATAAATGCATAATAAAACTTTTTTCAGTCTTTACTGCATTTACTTAGAAAGACCCAAATCACAGTTATATGCTTGAAAACATTGGATGACATCCTTAGGACATTAGAAAAAATAAATTAAATCTAAAGAATAATAAAATATAAAAATGAAATCAACAAAGTAGCCCACAGAGATGATCAACTGTCTTAGTTATTGTTGTGAAGAGACACCAAGAAGACATCAACTCTTATAAAGGAAAACATTTAATTGGGGCTGGCTTACAGTTTCAGAGATATAGTCCATTGTCATCATGATGGAACACATGGCAGCATACAGGCAGATGTGAAAAAGCTAAGAGTTCTACATCTTGATCCACAAGCACCAGAAAATGACTATATACCATACTGGGCATAGCTTGAGCATATGTGACCTCAAAGCCTGCCCTTACAAATGATACACTTTCTCTACCAAGACCACACCTAATCCAACAAGGCCACAATGCTTAATACTGTCATTCCCTATAGGCCAACCATTTTTTATTTTCTATTTTTTATTTTTATTTTTTGGTTTTTCAAGACAGAGTTTCCCTGTGTAGCTTTGCGCTTTTCCTGGAGCTCACTTGGTAGCCCAGGGTGGCCTCGAACTCACAGAGATCCACCTGGCTCTGCCTCCCGAGTGCTGGGATTAAAGGCGTGCGCCACCAACGCCCAGTTTAGGCCAAGCATTTAAACACATGAGTCTATTATGGCCATACCTATTCAAACTACCACAATATGGTAACATAAGAAATCTAGGATAACTAAAACAATCCTCAAAATTAAAAGAACTGGTGAACATATCCCAATCTCAAGTTGTACCATAGAGCTATAGTTATAAAAATAGCATGATGTTGGCACAAAAACAGAAACAATGATCAGTGTAATCAAACTGTAAACCCAAACATAAACCTACATACGTATGGATACCTGAATTTTTATGACAAAGACAAAAATATACACTGGAAAAAAACAGCATCTTAAACAAATGGAACTGTTCAAACTGGATGGCTGCCTATAGAAGTGTACAAATAGATCCATATTTACCATATTGTACAAAATTCAACTCCACATGGATCAAAGACTACAACACAAACCAGATACATTGAATCTGAAAGAATAGAAAGTGGAGAATAGCCTTGAACTCATTGTCAGAGGAAAAACTTCCTAAACAGAACACCATTAGCACAGCCACGAAGATCAACCATTAATAAATGGGATCTCATGAAACTGAAAAATTTCTGAATACTGGAACACCATCATTCAAAAAATGTGGCAAACTACAGAATGGGAAAATATTTTTACCACCTCCACATCTGATATAAGCTTAATATCTAAAATCTACAAAGAAGTTAAAATAACTAGATGACAAGAAAATAAGCCAATTAAAAATGGGGGTATGTATCCAAACAGAGAATTTTCAAGAGAAAACTCAAGTGACTGAGAAACACTAATAAATGTTCAATATCATTAGTCATCAGTAATTGCACATCAAAGCTACTTTGAGATTTCATCTTATACCAGTCACAGCGGCTAAGAACAATAAGACAAGTGAAACCTCATGCTGATGAGAATGTGGAGAAAGGGGGACAGATATCCATTGCTTGAAGGATTGCTAACTTGTACATCCACTATAGAAATCATTGTCATGGTGCTTCAAGAAAATGAGAGTCCATCTACCACAAAACCAAGCTCTACTATTATTGGGTATATCCACAAAGGTATTTTATGCTACCACAGAGACACTTGCTCAAGTATATTCAAGGCTGCTCTATTCATAATTGCCAGACAGAAGTTGAAAACTACCTAGATGTCATTCAAGGGAATAATGTTTGAAGAAAATGTGGTACATTTACAAAATGGTGTATTACTGAGCCATTAAAAAAATGAAATGAAATTCTCAGGTAAATATATGAACTAAAAAAGTCATCGTGAGTGAGGTTAGCCAGTCCCAGAATGGCAAATATGGCATTTATTCATTTATATATGTATATGTATGTTAAGACAATGATAATCAAACTACAATTTATGGAACCACAGAGAGTTGGTATAGAGTAAGTTACTAGAGGGAACACATAGATATCATTAAGAAAGGGAAATGAATAGGTAGCTATGGATGGATGAGGTGTGCTGGAATGGGAGGGTCATGTGGGGAGTAGTAAGTGAGTGGTTGTGGAAGGGAACATAAGGAGAGACAGCTAAAATTAGGGGCACTTGAAGGCAATTATGGAAACCTATTACAGTAGAAATTTCCTAAAATATATACATATGTGAAGGTAGTATAAATAAAATTGACAAATAATGACAAATGTCCCCAAAGAGAGCTTCCAGTATTGGGATTGGATTACCTCTAATTGAGTTGTTGGTCAAAGGAGTCCCATGGGAATCCCCAAACAAACCAGGCTGTTGCCAACATAATTGGTTGTTCTCCCCAAACTGACAACATTGTCCCATTGCTGAAGATAACACTTAACACAAATCATTAAACATGAATCAGTTGAATTGGTATCTTCCACATTGGTGACTATTTAATATGTACTAATATATCCAGCAGTGCTAATAAACTGGTACCCACAAGCAAAGGCTGAAATGTTGAAAATAGTTCTGTTTTATCTGAAAGGCCCATAACTATAAGATAATTATGTCAAAATGACTCTGTGCACACAGAAATACCATGATCCAAATTTAAGCAGCAGGGGCATATATAACCAAGCCTGATTTACATTTTTAAACCTGACCTCCTACTGTTCACGGTTATCGCACTTCACAAAATTTGCAGCTCTATTCCCTGTGAGCATCTTAGTGCAAATTGTATCTTGCTCTGCCTGTTGCTTGACAGATTTGCTGGTGGCAAGCCTCCTTGTGCATTTTTTATTCTCCTGGGAGCTTTCCTTCTGTTATTTCGAAACTATAGAATTCAAGGTTATACCAAATTTAGAAAAAACAGCTCAGTCACTTTCTTCAAATGTGAAAGATCTTAAGACATATATTAAATTAGTTTCCTGTCATTTTTATATGGATAATGTTGTCATTTACTGTTGATAGTCAAAAATGAGAATGATCTAGAAGCTAATGGAAGCTTTAAAGTGTTTTTAGAGATTTTGTTATAGTGTTCTAAAATAAAAACTAATTTCAGAGCCTTAAGTCATTGATATTACAGAAATTTCTGAGGCATGAATTCAAGTTATTTTTCTGTATTTTCCATTTTATGGAAATTACACAAGTATATACACAAGTACAACTTTTCATGAAAAAATAGGTATCTTTGATTTAAAAAATAAACATGCTCTTAACATAAAATAAAGTATATAGTCTAACAATGATTTGAAAAATACAAGATGTTTATAAATAAGTTTGAGAAAAATAAAACCGATTTTCTACATATGCTATTTTTATCATAAATAATAAAATGAAAATAATTTATAAAAGTTTAATTTTATCAATTCCTGATTTCATTTAAAAAGTCTCTGAATTAACATATTATTGTAAATTACTTATTTGCTTCCACCAATCATCTCAAACTATGCTATTTTTTCTTGTTATTTGAAGTTTTCCTTCTGTTCTTCAGACCTAGATTTAAACCATACTTTGAAAATATGAGTCCCAGGAAATTTTATGTAAATACATTTGAAGTCACATTACCAATTAAGCAATATAATTATTATTGGCAATGTCGACTTCAATTTGATAATAAAAACACCTATACTGTTTACATATTAGTTTTTTGCCATTGGCAACATCATCAGAAGTCTTTTTAAAGACTTTGATGTCCAAGT
Organism: Peromyscus melanophrys; assembly: GCA_902168415.1. Taxonomy (NCBI): domain Eukaryota; kingdom Metazoa; phylum Chordata; class Mammalia; order Rodentia; family Cricetidae; genus Peromyscus; species Peromyscus melanophrys. The sequence goes on along the minus strand of CABHPR010157872.1, from coordinate 17,874 downwards.
AAACAGCAATGAGAAATACTGTACTTGAAATCACTTGCTTTCTAAGAAGGAGCTCAGAGACTTTATTATAGATTTCTAAAATATTAAGAACATAGTACTTAAATGAGAAATGCATTCTCTCTTCATTTAAAATATCAAAATATAGTTTAGGTCTTGGTAAAAAACATACAGTAGACAATAAATAATCTTTTTGTTTCTCATAGGTGAGATTATGTTAGGAAACCACAGATATTGCTTGTTTAGAATTCAGTAAACTACATTTGTAATCTGAAGTGTATTCCACCCACTTATCTAAAATTTCATCAAATCGACCCTAAAGATTAGCTTCATAATTCAAATAAAAGGAGTTTATCTTAGCAGAGTCATGAAATTCGCTCCTAGAAAGGAGCTCAGAGAAATCACTTCGCATTCTGAAGAAATGGAGATGGTATTTTTTTGAAGAAATGTATTTAAATAACAAAGATGAGAATTTCTTACAAAAATAGCATAAATTTTAAAATTAAGCAACTGATTCTATGATATGAGAATACACATGGTATAAAAAATCAGCACTCGTGTGTGTGTGTGTGTGTGTGTGTGTGTGTGTGTGTGTGTGTGTGTGTGTGTTGGGATATGTAGTCAAGAGCTGTAAGAATGTCATTGACACCAGCCCAGGTATATTTCTATTCAATTCTGACTGTACTTTGAAATTGAATTCTGATTGCATGACATGCTAGCTAAGAGTTTGAAAGTTCAGAAAGGAATTTTGTGACATTTCCCTAGGCATTCAAATCATAAAAGTGTATATTGCATAAATCTGTCACTGAAAGTGGATAGGTTTATGGTAAAATATATTACAGTCTTCCTGTTGTGGTGAAAGAGACAAAATTCATTCTTAAGGATCAGTCTCTGTTTTTCAGTATCAGACAAAAAAAAGAAGCTTACTTTAGTTGGCTGAAAATTTTAATACTAATCCAGAAAATATACCTAAGACAATTTTATAGAAGTTATGCATAACTGTAAAAATTGTATTGTTCCCACTGTTAGTGTAATGCATGAGAAGTCATGATGCAATAAGTAACTTAAAGAGCCATGACTCATAACCATACAAAACTGATGTTAGAGGCCAATTTATATAAACTCCTTAGTTTAAAGGTAACTGTAATGTCTTATACAATCCACTTGATAACTACCTGTCATTTCTACTTTTCTGAAAAAAAAATTAAATTTAAGAAGTATGTATTGTTTTAATATATTTAAATGCAGTAAGGCTGCTTGTTTTTGCATTATTAAGATAAAAATCATTTATTTGAACAGGAATGATCCTCTCATTTTCTTGCAAACAATAATTCCAGGCAAGTATTAATTAGACTTTTAGTATAAGTCTTGGGTTTATTGATTAAAATATAGGAATTCAACACGATAGAATGCTTCCAAAATGGGTGATAAAATCGAAATCTATGTCTAATTATGAATTCATAAGGTATGTATGTAAGGTGATTTAAAATTGAGATTAATTTAAATCTTTCAAAATTGAGGCCATGAAACAGTAGAATGAAATACATTTTGACAATGAAAGAGCACGTTCAGGGTTACAAGTGGGCTAGTGAGCTGAAGAAAGAGCCCCCAAAAGTTTTCCTTTTGGTAACTATTATTCTATGACTAACTTAAAAGACATGAGATTTTCCTCCCTTTTTCCTCCTGGTGGCTGCCATGATTTTCACCTAACTTATATTGGTTTGTTGTTGTTGTTGTTGTTATTGTTTTCTCTTATCCTCTGTTAAAACTATCTTTGAGCTTAAACAAACAATGTAGTATAAAAAATCCTAATTTTCATTTATGAAATTGCCAAAGTTTGTGATTTAAAACTTTTTTCATTTATATTAAAATGAGTCAAATACAACATAAAGTAATAATGACATATAATACTCTCTGAAAATTCTATTCATAAATGGCCTGACAAATGGATAACCTCATATCTAACTAATTATCTATTGAATCATAATTAATATTTTTTTCTGAAATATTATTCATATACTATACATTCAATCAAAGTCAATAACTACTGAGATTTTCCATAGCACTCTATTTTAGGTTCACGATCAATAACATTTTCTTTTCTGATTTATTCAAACTACAGCTTTATTATTTATTTATTTATTCAGTATTCAAAAATTTTCTGTTCATTTTTCATACCAACCACAGATGTTGGTATGAAACCAGGGTAGGCCAGTTCAGGCACTTTCTCCACTATTGCTAGTAGTCTAAGATGAGGTCACCCTTGTGGATTCCTGGGAACTTCCCTAGCACCCTGTATCTCCTTGTTCCCTTGATGTCTCCCTCTATCATGGTATCTCTTTCCTTGCTCTCCTACTCTGTCTCTGTTACAGCTTGACCATCCAGTTCCCTTATGTTCTTACCCTCATCCCCTACCTTCTATTGCCCCCCTCACTTCCAGTTTGCTCTTGGAGATCTCATCTATTTACCCTTCACAGGGTGATCCATATGTCCCCCTTAGGGTTCTCCTTGTTAACTAGCTTCTCTAGAGCTGTGACTTGTAGTCTGGATATCCTTTGCTTTACATCGAGTATCTACTTATGAGTGAGTTCATACCGTGTTTGTCCTTCTGAGTCTGGGTTACCTCACTCAGGATGATATTTTCTAGTTCTACCCATTTGCCTGCAAATTTCATGATGTCATTGTTTTTTATTGCTGAGTAGTACTCCACTATGTATATGTACCACATTTTCTTTAACCTTACTTCAGTTGAGGGATATCTAGGTTGTTTCTAGGTTCTGGCTATTACAAATAATGGTGCTATGAACATAGTTGAGCTTTGTTGCCTTGTGGTATGATTGAGCATACCTTGGGTATATGCCCAAGAGAGGTACAGCTGGGTCTTGAGAAAGATTGATTCCCATTTTTCTGAGAAGCCGCCATACTGATTTCCACAGTGGCAGTACAAATATTCATTCCCACCAACAGCAGACGAGTATTCCCCTTGCTCTGCATCCTCTCCAACATAAGTTGTCATCAGTATTTTTGATATAGCCATTCTGACAAGCATGAGATGGTATCTCAGAGTCATTTTGATTTGCATTTTCCTGATGACTAAGGATGTTGAGCAATTCCTTAAATGTCTTTTAGCCATTTGAGATTCTTCTGTTGAGAATTCTCTGTTTAGCTCTATAGCCCATTTTTATAGTATTTTTATTTTATAATTAACTTAATTTCACATATCAGCCACAGATTACCCCATCCTCTCTCCTCCAATCCCCCAGCCCTCCCCCCCAATCCACCCCCTCTCCCACCTCCTCCAAGGCAAGGTCTTCCCTGGGGATTCAGGCCAGCCTGGCAGACTCAGCCAAGGCAGATCCAGTCCCTTCCTCCCCACACCAAGGCTGAGCAAAGTGTCTCAGCATAGGCCATAGGCTCCAAAAAGTCAGCCCATGCACCAAGGACAGGTCCTGGCTCCACTGCCTGGGGGCCTCCCAAACAGTTCAAGCTAATCAGCTGTCTCACTTATCCAGAGGTCCAGTACCATGGGGGTTCCTTCGCCATTAGTTCACAGTTCATGCGCTTCTACTAGTTTGGCTATTTGTCCCTGTGCTTCTACCAACCATGGTCTCAACCTCTCTCACTCATCCAATCTCTCCTCTCTCTCCCGATTGGACTCCTGGAGCTCCACCTGGGGCTTGGCCATGGATCTCTGCATCTACTTCCATCAGACACTGAATGAGAGGTCTATAATGACAGCCAGGGTGTTTGGCCATCTGATCACCAGAACAGGTCAGCTCAGGCACTCACTTGACCGTTGCTAGTAGTCTACAGTGGAGGTATCTTTGTGAATTTCTGGGGACCTCTCTAATACTCTGCTTCTTTCTATTCCCCTGGGGTCTTCATTCATCAAGGTATCTCCCTTTCCATTCTTCCACACAGCTCCTGATCCAGCTGGGACCTCCCTCTCCCCTAAGCTCTCTTTCCTCCGAACCTTGCCATCCATTACCCCCACCTCAGCCCTCCTTTGCTCATGTAGATCTCATCATCTATTTCTCTGTCAGGTGATCCCTGTGTCTTTCTTAGGGTCCTCGTTACTAGGTAGCCTCCCTGGAGCTGTGAGTTGTAGTCTGGTTAACCTTTGCTTTACATCTAGTATCCACTTATGATTGAATACATATCATGTTTGTCTTTCTGAGTCTGGGTTACCTAAATCAGGATGATTTTTTCTAGATCCATCCATTTGCCTGCAAACCTCATGATGTCATTGTTTTTCTCTGCTGAGTAGTACTCCATTGTGTGTATATATACCATATTTTGTTTATTCATTCTTCAGTTGAAGGGCATCTAGGGTGTTTCTACGTTCTGGCTATTACAAATAATGCTGCTGTGAACATAGTTGAGCATGTCTCCTTGTGGTATGATTGAGCATTCCTTGGGTATATGCCCAAGAGTGGAATAGCTGGGTCTTGAGGGAGGTTCATTCCAAATTTTCTAAGAAAGTACCATATTGATTTCCAAAGTGGCTGTACAAGCTTGCATTCCCACCAACAGTGGAGGAGAGTTCCCCTTGCTCTACATCTTCTCCAACATAAGCTGTCTTCAGTGTTTTTGATCTTGGCCATTCTGACAGGTGTAAGATGGTATGTCAGAGTCGTTCTGATTTGCATTTCTCTGATGTTTAAGGATGTTGAGCAATTCCTTATTCAGAATTTCCAATTTCAGCCATTTGAGCTTCTTCTGTTGAGAATTTTCAGATTAGCTCTATAGCCCATTTTTTAATTGGACTGTTTTGTATTTTGATGTCTAATTTCTTGAGTTCTTTATATATTCTGGATATCAGCCCTCTGTCAGATGTGGGGTTGGTGAAAATATTTTCCCATTCTGTACACTGTTGTTTTGTCTTATTGACCATGTGCTTTGGCCTACAAAAGCTTCTCAGTTTTAGAAGGTCCCATTTATTAATTGTTTTCAGTGTCTATGATACCAGTGTTATATTTAGAAAGTGGTCTATTATGTCAATGTGTTCAAGCCTACTTCCTACTTTCTCTTCTGTCAAGTTCAGTGTAACTGGATTTATGTTCAGGATTAAAGATTCATGTCTTTAATCCACATGAGTTTTGTGCATCGTGATAGATACAGATCTATTTGCAATCTTCTACATGTTGACATCCAGTTATGACAGCACCATTTGTTGAAGATGCTTTCTTTTTTCCATTGTTCAGTTTTGGTTACTTTATCAAAAATCAGGTGTTCATAGGTGTGCAGATTAACGTCAGGATGTTCAATTTGATTCCACTGGTCTACATGTAAATTTTTATGCCAATACCAACCTTTTTTTTTATTACTATAGCTCTATAGTAGACCTTGAGGTCAGGGATGTTGATGACTCCAGAGACAACTTTATTGTACAGTGTTATTTTAGCTATCCTAGTTTTTTTTGTTTTTCCATTTGAAGTTGAGTATTGTTTCTTCCAGGTCTCTGAAGAATTGTGTTGGGATTTTGATGGGGATTGCATTGAATCTGTAGATTGCTTTTGGTAAGCTTGCCATTTTAATATGTTAATCCTACCTATCCATGAGCATGGGAGATCTTTCCATTTTCTGATATCTTCTTCAATTTCTTTCTTCTGAGCCTTAAAGTTCTTGTCATACAGGTCTTTCACTTGCTTAGTTAGAGTTACCCCAAGGTATTTTATGTTATTTGTGACTATTGTATAGGGTGATGTTTCACTGATTTCTTTCTCAGCCCATTTATCATTTGTAGATAGGAGAGCTACTGATTTTGTTGAGTTGATCTTGTATTCTGCCACATTACTGAAGGTTTTTATCAGCTGAAGGAGTTCCCTGGTAGAATTTTTGGGGTCATTTATGTATACTGTTATATCATCTGCAAATAGTGAAAGTTTGACTTCTTCCTTTCCAATTTGTATCCCCTTGTTCTCTTTTTGTTGTGTTTTTTATCTCTAGCTAGAACTTCAAGTAGTATTGTAACTGGAAGATTTCCTGTGTCCCAGCCTGCTGGCAGTTGGGACAAATCTCTCCCACTCGCATCCCCCAAGTAAATACACAGAAGCTTATATTAATTATAACTGCATGGCCATGGCTCAAGCTTCTTGCTAGCTAGCTCTTACATCTTAAATTAGCCCATAACTATTTATCTATGTATCGCCACATGTTCCGTGCCTTTACCTGCATCCTATTACATGTTGCTCCTTAGGCTTCTCACTGGCATATCCCCCCACCTTCTTCCTGTCTCTCTCTTTGAATTTCCTGCCTGCCTTTAAGCTGCCTTGCCATAGGCCAAATGACTTTATTTATCAACCAATCAGAGCAACACATATTTGCAATATATAGAAAGATATTTCCCCATCATTTCCCCTTTTCTCTCTAAACAAAATGAAGGCTTTATCTTTAACCTATTTAAATTACTTATAAAAACAGTTATCAAGCCACAATTAGAGTTACAATATCTAGTCTTATGGTGATATTTTATTTGTACTAAAATGTGAATTGTATGTTAATAAATAAAGTTGCCCATGAGTCAGAGCTATTAGAGCCATAGCCAAAGCTGGGCGGTGTTGGTGCATGCCTTTAATCACAGCACTTGGTAGGCAGAGCTAGGTAGATCTCTGTGTGTTCAGGAATACAGCCAGCATTGGAGACACATGCCTTTAATCTCAATACCAACCATAGAAGACCTGGAGGTCTGTACAGACAGGTGGTGACGAGGCGGTCATGTGGTTGGGTTTACAACCAATGAGAAGGCAGAACAGAAAGTCTATATAAAGACAAACACACAAGAAGTAGGTCTCTCTTGGCTGAAGAGGATTGCTGAAGCAGAAAGGGTAAGGCTCTTAGTTCTGACCTCTTGGGCTTTTATCTTTACATTGGCTCTGTGTTTCTTATTTAATAAGACGGTTACTTCTACATAGATTATTTGTATTTTGTAAAATTAAAGAAACAATTTTCTGTCTATCCTATATTTGTGAGTCAAAGTTTTCATATATAATTTATCTTTTAACATAACCAAGGAAAATTATAATTATGACTATTTAGTCTTTAACTACATCAAAAACTCCAAAAGGATATAATATTACCTAAGTAAACAGGAAATGCATTATAACAACTTCCAATATTCTGGAAATGACAGAGACAGCTGCCTGCCTGGACAGTTATCCAAAGTTCCTCTGTAGCGTTGGGGCATCCATCTTTAGCCCATAGACCTGGTCTCTCAGTCATTTTTTTTCTCTGAGTCCATTAGAATGTCTGGCAGTCTCCTCTGTGAAGCAGGAACCTGAAGGACCATTTCACCAAGCACAGTTCAGTGGTCACCTTCCTATGGGTCCTGCATGTCTAGTCAATAAAACATTTTATCAAGCAGTCCAGGTAAGAACAATTTCTTGCCCAAATGGTTATTTTGCCAAGAAGAAAATAAATTCCATATAGAGTGTCTTCAATGACCATCTTTCTCTTTGAAGTAAACTGGTGCTGCCAGGAACAGACATGTCTCACTGTCGAGAAAATCTAAGTTTTTAAAACACTTTAAATGTCATATTCTGTACATCTTTGAAGTGTTTGAAGATTATCTACCTAATTGAAATATATCTATGTACACCTAGAAAACTTAACTAACATGACAATAAGTACAATTATCATAGAAGACTAATTATTAATCTGTATTTCTCTACTATACACTATAATTTCAAATGAGTTGCACAAACAAAATACTTTTAATAAGAGTAGAAATATACATACAGTATAACAAAACTAACTTTAAATTTGCATCAAACTAATATCCATAGCATTTTAAAACATTTCAAACAAGTTGTGACTCTTTAAAAGTAGATTCAATAATCTACCCTTTCATCCTATGATATCCTCTTTTCTTCTTTAGAAAGAGATTGCCTTTATAATCTGTAGCACAAATTCAAAAGTTCTTATAAATAAAATCAAACCTAAAGCCAGGTATTAGGGTGAATCCAAGCCACAGCAACCTCACCTCACCAATTCCTCAACTTATCTCATTTCCTCAAACTGGAAGCCTCTGTGTCCTAATCCCAAATGATCTCAGCTTGACTGCTGTTCAAAAGCCTAAAAGCTTAACTAGGCGCTTGTTTCTGGTTTTCACTTCTTATATACCTTTCTGCTTCCTGCAATCACTGCCTGGGATTAAAGGTGTGTGTGACCATGCCTGGATGTTTCCAGTGTGGCTTTGAACTCACAGAGATTCACATGGACCTCTGCCTCCAGAATGCTAGGATTAAAGGTGTGTGTGCCACCATTTTTTGGCCTCTATGTCTATCTAGCTGGCTGTTCTGTTCTCTGACCTCAGATAAGTTTATTAAGGTGCACAATATTTTGGGGGACACAATATCACTATATTTCCCCTTTTTTGTATAAAATTTAAAAAAGCTTATAACTAATATAAGAAAAAATATATCCAATAAGTATATACAATATATACAGTCAAGAATTACATTAACATTGTCTAATCCATTAACATTTGAGAGATTCAGACCAAAAAACTCCATTATAATATATTAACAATGTCCAGTCCATTAACATTTGATAAATTCAGACAAAAAAATTTCATTACTTTTCCTGTTTAAAACAATTAGTTCCTTTTAAAAGTAGATTCAATAATCCCCATTTTTATCTTATTATATCCATATTCTCTTTTTTTGAGTAGATCCAAAAATCTACCTTTTATCTTATCATTTCTATATCTTTCCCTTTTTCAGAGTAGATTCAATGATCTACTCTTTTCTATATCTTCTTTTTCTTTTTCTTTTTTAAAACAAGAACCCTGAATCTAATCTTTGTTTAGCTTTTTTTTAACCATTAACAATTAATAACTTGTAACCAACCATCATAAACAATAACAATTATATAAACCATTGAATGGTCAAAAAACATCCATCCCACCTCTTGGGAATGTGGGTGTCATTTTCTTAAAATTACTTCCTGCTTTCTGGGGTCAAAGACATCTTTAGGGGATCCTGAAAAGAAAAATTTTGGGTTAATTGTCAAGTCCAGAGAGAGTTAGTTGTATCATTTGTCCAGTATCGGCATAATGGGAAAATGTAGGGCTTGACTCAAGTCCTTGCTTGAGTTGTCTGTGAATCTAAGTCATCTCAGCTAGCCATCTCGAAATTGTCCTGAGCAGTTTGTGGTCCAAAGCCAATCTTTTCATGGTGTTAATCAACTTAATGGTTTTACCATAGTCCATGTGGAATCATCATTCTGGTGTCCCTTCATCCTTTTGAAGATTTCAAAGATGCTGTTAGGAGTGGTCATGGTTCCCTGCAGATTTTTTTTTTTTTGTGACTCCTCTGTGGTATGGAGCAATCACAGTGTGGTAAATGTCTGTCTCTCAGAACCATGAACATTCTTCCCTAGAAGAGAAAATCTTCACAGCAATTTCTCCCCATTATTTGTCTTGCCAAACTTTTCCAAACTGACCCTTTCTGTTGCTTTCATGTAACACAATGGTCCTGGCAATTCTTCTCTGAACAAGCAGCAGTAAATCCTTTGTCCCAGGTAGCAGCATCACCGCAGTTACCAACATGATGAGAAGCAGCCAGCAACTTGGAGCAGCAGCCGCTGCCTCCATGATCCCACCACCACCTTTTGTGGCTCAGCACCAGCCGAAGATTCTCCTTAGCAAGCCTCCCAGGCTAGCCTCAAACTCAGGATCCTCCTGCCTCTGCCTCCTTCAGCAAATCCTACCAGCATGATCCAACACAACTGGCCCAGTGTAGATCAGTCCTGAGCTGGGGCCCACAAGACCACAGGCAATTGGCTTTTTCATGAATTTGTACCATGAATATTGGGCACCAGATGCTGTGGAATGGTCTGTATGTCAAATTGCTCTGATTGGTCAATAAATAAAACACTGATTGGCCAGTGGCCAGGCAGGAAGTATAGGTGGGACTAACAGAGAAGAGAATTCTGGGAAGTGGAAGGCTGAGGCAGAGAGACACTGCCAGCCGCCGCCATAACAAGCAGCATGTGAAGATGCCGATAAGCCTTACAAGCCATGTGGCAAGGTATAGATTAATAGAAATGAGTGAATTTAAGATTTAAGAACAGTTAGCAAGAAGCCTGCCATGTCTATACAGTTTGTAAGCAATATAAGTCTGTGTGTTTACTTGGTTGGGTCTGAGCGGCTGTGGGACTAGTGGGTGACAGAGATTTGTCCTCACTGTGGGCCAGGCAAGAAAACTCTAGCTACAAATGGTGCCCAATGTGTTGGCAAGAGTTCCACCTAAAACCTGAGAAAAAAGATTCTAAAACGGAGCTAAAAACAGTTCCTAGTTGTTTCTCTCAAGTTAGTGGCAGCCTGCATCTTTGAGCTACTATGGCAGGTTCCTGGCATGTGTGCTAGACCTGCAGTATGGTAAGAATAGGTCTCTGCAAGTGGCACATTAAGCTGCATGGTGGATTTAGCCTTTGCTAGTACAAAACAAAAAGAGGTTTCTGAGCTACACGCTGCTTGGATAAAAGCATAGACGCAAGATGGCTCCCAGAGCTGGTGGTAAATATACCACCACCATGTTGGAAAGCTGAGGTGGGCAGAGCCTGCAGCCACAGCTCCATTTCAGTCTTAGAGTGCTGCAGTTTAAAGCAATAGGCTCAAGGTAATATAAAAATAAGCCATGTAAAGATGGATACCACACAGAGAATCTGGATTATGTTCTCTTTGATATTCATAACTGAAGAAAAACATTTGATTGCAAAAGCTGTTGAGTTATGCCAACATGTATATTTTAAAGGTACCTTGACTTCAAAATTTGGATATAAGGATATGTTGCTTTGGAAAGGAGGCTCTGCTTTTGTTTCCACAGAAAGCCAGAGGCTGTGGATTTGTTCCAGATTAAGATACATCAGGTTTGACCAGCCAAGACCCCCTGAAAGGTCTCCGATGACATCAAGGCGCAGATGATCCAACATCCAGAACCATTTCAAGACAACTGGCTCAGATGATACACCCTCACAGACTACTCCATTATCCTAAAATTTTCTTTGTATCCCCGTAAGATACAATGCCCCCCTCCAGCAGGAAGTAGTAAGAGAAGCTATGCCCAAATTCCCAAATATACCAAGCTGGCTTTGGAGATGTGTAAAAGTTTAAACCTTCCTCTTTAAAAAAAAAAAAAAAAAGAAAAGAAAAGAAAAGGGGAGGTGCTGTGGGATGGTCTATATGTCAAATTGCTCTGAATGGTCAATAAATAAAACACTGATTGGCCAGTGGCCAGGCAAGAAGTATAGGCAGGACTAACAGAGAAGAGAATTCTGGGAAGTGGAAGGCTGAGGCAGAGAGACACTGTCAGCTGCTGCCATAACAAGCAGCATGCCAGTAAGCCACAAGCCACGTGGCAAGGTATAGATTAATAGAAATGGGTGAATTTAAGATATAAGAACAGTTAGCAAGAATCCTGCCATGGCCATACAGTTTGTAAGCAATATAAATCTGTGTGTTTACTTGGTTAGGTCTGAGCTGCTGCTGGACTGGCAGGTTAGAGAGATTTCTCCTGACTGTGGGCCAGGCAGGACCAGAAAAACTCTAGTTATAACCAGATGTAGCACGAATCTTTTTTTTCTTTTATAATTTAATTTAATTTTACATATCAGCCATGGATTCCCTTGTCCTTCCCCCCTGCCTTCCCCCCAGCCCACCACCCATTCCCATCTCCTCCAGGGCAAAGACACCTCTGGGGATTCAGCTCAACCTGGTAGATTCAGTCCAGGCAGGTCTACTCCCCTCCTCCCAGGCTGAGCGAAGTGTCCCTGTATAAGCCCCAGGTTCCAAACAGCCAGCTCATGTACTGTGGACAGGTCCCAGTCAGTCCCACTGCCTGGGTGCCTCCCAAACAGTTCAAGCTAATCAACTGTCTCACTTATCCAGAGGGCTCCTCAGCTATTGGTTCATAATTCATGTGTTTCCATTAGTTTGGCTATTTGTCCCTGTGCTTTTTCCAATCTTGGTCTCAACAATTCTCACTTATACAAACCCTCCTCTTTCTTGCCAGTTGGACTCCTGGAGTTCTACCTGGGGCCTGGCTGTGGATCTCTGCATCTGGTTCCCTCAGTCATTGGATGAGATTTCTAGCACGACTGTTAGGGTGTTTGGCCATCCTATCACCAGAGTAGTTCAGTTCGGGCTTTCTCTCACCCATTGCCAGTAGTCTATTGTGGGGGTATCTTTGTGGATTTCTGGGGACCTCTCTAGCACTTTGCTTCTTCCTATTCTCATGTGGTCTCCATTTATCATGGTCTCCTATTCCTTGTTCTCCCTCTCTGTTCTTGATCCAGCTGGGATCTCCCTCTCACCCAAGCTCTCTTTCCCTCGACCCTCGCCCTTCATTACCCTCACTCATGTCCAGGTTGTTCATGTAGATCTCATCCATTTCTCTGTCATTGGGCCATCCCTGTGTCTTTCTCGGGGTCCTGTTTTCTAGGTAGCCTCCCTGGAGTTGTGAGTGGCCGTCCAGTCATCCTTGTTCCACAACTAGTATCCTCCTATGAGTGAGTACATACCATGTTTGTCTTTCTGAGTCTGGGTTACCTCACTCAGGATGATTTTTTCTAGTTCCATCCATTTGCCTGCAAACCTCATGATGTCATTGTTTTTCTCTGCTGAGTAGTATTCCATTATGTATATGTACTATATTTTATTTATCCATTCTTCAGTTGAAGGGCATCTAGGTTGTTTCCAGGTTCTGGCTATTACAAACAATGCTGATATGAACATAGCTGAGCAAGTGCCCTTGTGCTATGATTGAGCATTCCTTGAGTATGTGCCCAAGAGTGGTATAGCTGGGTCTTGGGGGAGATTGATTCCCAATTTTCTAAGAAAGTGCCATCCTGATTTCCAAAGTGGCTGTACAAGCTTGTATTCCCACCAGCAATAGAGGAGACTTCCCCTTGCTCCACATCCTCTGCAGCATAAGCTGTCTTCAGTGTTTTTGATCTTAGCCATTCTGACAGGTGTAAGGTGGCATCTCTTACAAGGTCTTATTAATAAAATAAAACCTAAAGCCAGGTATTGGAGAGAATGGTAGAAGATCAGAGAAACAGAACAAGCCACAGCCACCTCACCTCATCAGTTCTTCAGCTGATCTTGTTTCCTCAAACTGGAAGCCTCTGTGTCCTCATCCCAATTGATCTCAGCTTGACTGCTGCTCAAAAGCCTAAAAGCTTAACCAGGCTCTAGTTTCTGGTTTTCATGCCTTATATACCTTTATGCTTCCTGGAATTAAAGGCGTGTGTCACCATGCCTGGCTGTTTCCAGTGTGGTTTTGAACTCACAGAGATCCACATGGACCTCCACCTCCAGAATGCTAGTATTAAAAGTGTGTGTGCCACCATTTTTTTTGGCCTCTATGTCTATGTAGCTGGCTGTTCTGTTCTCTGACCCCAGATAAGTTTATTAAGGTGCACAATATGTTGAGGGACACAATATCACCATAATATCAACCCCTTTTAAATATAAATAAACATTTATTAACAATAACTTTGGAATTTGGGTGTAGCTTCTCATTACTTCCTGCTGGTTGTGGGCACTGGTAATCTTATGGGGATCAAGAATTATGGTCAAGTCCTGACTAGAGTAGTCTGTGACATTGCATTGTCTGAGCCAGTTGCCTTGAAGCTGATTTTGGATGTCTCCCTGCTCTTTTTTCTTCTCTACTCTCTCTCCAGTTAGAATGTCTCATCTAACTTTATTCTGCCTCACCACTGGCCAAGTTGCTTTATTTATCAACCAATCAGAGCAACACATATTTGCAGCATACAGAAAGACATTCCCCCTCATAGTATATTGAATAAATATGGGGAGAGTGGACAGCCTTTTCTTGTTCCTGATTTTAGTGGAATTGCTTTTCTTTTCTTTCCATTTAATTTGATGTTGGCTGTCGGCTTGCTGTAAATTGCCTTTATTATGCTTAGGTATTTTCCTTGTATTCCTGATCTTTCCAAGACCTTTATCATGAAGGAGTGTTGGATTTTGTCACAGGCTTTTTGAGCATCTAATGAGAAGATCATGTTTTCTTTTTTTTCTTTCACTTTGTTTATATGGTGGATTACATTGACAGTTTTTCATATGTTGAACCATTCTTGCATCTCTGGGATGAAGCCTACTTGATCATGGTGGATAATTTTTTTGATGTGTTCTTGGATTTGTTTTGCCAATATTTTATTATTTTTGCATCGATGTTCATGAAGGAGATTGGTCTGTAATTATTTTTCTTTGTTTCATCTTTGTATGGGTTGGGTATCTGAGTAACTGTAGCATCATAAATGGAGTTTTGTAATGTTCCTTCTGTTTCTATTGTATGGAATAATTTGAAGAGTATTGGTACTAGCTCTTCTTTGAAAATCTGGTAGAACTCTGCACTGAAAACATCTGGTCCTGGGCTTTTTTTTTTGGCAGACTTAATGACTGTTTCTATTTCCTGAGGGGTTATTGGTCTATTTAAGTTGTTCATCTGGTCTTGATTTAATTTTTATATGTGGTACCTATCCAGAAAATTGTCCATTTATTTCAGATTTTTCAATTTTGTGGAGAACAGGTTTTTGAAGTATGGCTTGATGATTCTCTCAATTTCCTCATTATCTGTTGTTATGTTTCCCTTTTCATTTCTGATTTTGTTAATTTGGATGCTTTCTTGCTGCCTTTTGATTAGTATGGATAAGGGCTTGTCTATCTTGTTGATTTTCTCAAAGAACAAATTCTTTGTTTCATTGATTCTTTGTATTGTTCTCTGTTTCTATTTTATTGATTTCAGCACTCAATTTGATTATTTCCTGGTATCTATTCCTCCAGGTTGAGTTTGCTTCTTTTTGTTATAGAGCTTTCAGGTGTGCTGTTAAGTCACTAGTGTGTGATTTCTCCAACTTCTTTATGTGGGCATTTAGTGCTATGAATTTTCCTCTTAGCACTGCTTTCACAGTGTCTCATAAGTTTGGATATGCTGCACATTAATTTTCATTGAATTCTAGGAACTCTTTAATTTCTTTCTCTCTTTCTTCCTTAACCCATTGGTGATTCAGTTGAGCATTATTCAGTTTCCATGAGATTGTAGTCTTTCTGTAATTTTTATTGTTGAAATCTAACTTTAAACTATGGTGGTTTGATAAAATATAGGAGGTTATTGCAATGTTTTTTTTTCTGTCTGATAAGATTTGCTTTGTGACTGAGTATGTGGTCGATTTTAGAGAAGATTCTATGGAGTGCTGAGAAGAAGGTATATTCTTTTGTGTTAGGGTGGAATGTTCTGTAGATATCTATTAAGTCCGTTTGATTCATAATATCTATTAGTTTCCTTATTGCTCTATTAAGTTCCTGTCTGGAAGACCTATCCATTGGTGAGAGTGGGGTGTTCAAGTGTCCCACTATTTACTAAGTGTGTAGGGTTTGATGTGTGATTTTAGCTTTAGTAATGTTTCTTTTACAAATGTGGGTGCCCTTGTATTTGAGGAATCAATGTTCAGAATTGAGACTTCATTTCGGTGGATTTTTTCTGTGATGAATATGTAATATCCTTTCTGATCTGTTTTGATTGATTTTAGTTTGAAGTCTATATTGTTAGATATTAGGAAAGCTACACCAGCTTGCTTTTTAGGTCCACTGGATTGGAAACTGTTTTCCCAGCTTTTTACTCTGAGGTAGTGTCTGTCTTTGAAGTTGAGGTGTGTTTCTTGTATGCAGCAGAAGGATGGATCTTGTTTTCATATCCATTCTCTTATCTTGTGCTTTTGTATAGGCGAATTAAGTCCATTGATATTAAGGGATATTAATGAGCAGTGATTGCTAATTACTGTTATTTTTGGTGGTAGTGTTGTACGTTTCCCTTCCTTGGTATTTGTTGTTGTGGTATTATCTATTGCTTGTGTTTTCATGGGTGCATCTAGCTTCCTTAGTTTGGATTTTTCCTTCTAGTGCTTTCTTTAGGGCTGGATTTGTGGATAGGTGTTGATGAAATCTGGTTTTATCATGGAGCATTTTGTTTACTCTGTCTATTGAGACTGAGAGTTTTGTTGGATATAATAGTCTAGGTTCGCATCCATGGTCTCTTAGTGTCTGCATAATGTCTGTCCAGGACTTTCTGGTTTTCAGAGTCTCCATTGAGGAGTCAGGTGTTATTTTGATGTGTCTGTCTTTATATGTTGCTTGGCCTTTTTCCTTTGCATGTCTTAATATTTTTTCTTTGTTCTGTATGTTTAGTGGTTTGATTATTATGTGGTGGGGGGCATTTTTTAGGGATCCAGTATATTTGGTGTTTTATAAGCTTATTGCATCTTCATAGGCATTTCTTTCATGATGTTGGGAAAGTTTTCTTCTATGATTTTGTTGAATACATTCTCTGTCATTGAAGTGGTATTCTTCTCCTTCTTCTATGCCTGTTATTCTTAGGTTTGGTCTTTTCATGGTATCCCAGATTTTCTAGACATTTTGTATTATGACTTTGTTGGCTTAATATTTTCTTTGACTGATCAATCTATTTCCTCTATCATATCTTCAATGCCAGAGATTCTCTCTTCCATCTGTTGTATTCTGTTGGTTATGTTTGCATCTGTAGTTCCTATTCGTTTACTCAGATTTTCAATTTCCATCATTCCTTTGTGTCTTCTTTATTGCCTTTATTTCAGTTTTCAAGTCTTGAACTGTTTCCTTCATCTGTTTGATTTTTTTGGGGGGTTTTCTTGACTTTCTTTAAGGGGTTTATTGATTTCTTCCAATTTTTTTGTCTTTTCCTTGATTTCCTTAAGGGAATTTTTTATTTCCTCTAAAGGCCTCTATCATCTTAAAGTCATTTTTAAGGTCAATTTCTGCTTCTGCATTGGGATTTTCAGGTCTTGCTGATGTAGGACCCTAGTGTTCCTGGTGGTACCATATTGCTCTTTATGTTTTTGAATGTATTTTTGCACTGGCTTCTACCCATCACTTCCTCAAATTGGTACAAATGCTGTCTGTGTCTAAGGGAGCCTTCTTAGGTGCAATGGATACTCCAATGGGAGCTCTTGTTCCAGTGGGAGCTCTTGGTCCACTTGGAGCTGGCAGAGTCTTTGTCTTGGGGAAAAGCTGTGATCTCAGGGAATGGGTGGGTTTCCAGGGTGGGGTGTGGCTTGTTGGTTACATAGTCTGGTGGGGGATAGTGGTAATTCAGCTTGCCTGCAGAAGTCCTACCTGCTGGCCTACAACTAAGACTGCAATGGGTAGGGATATGGCGGCACAGATTGTGCCCCTGGGCCTAAAGCCTAGAGGCTGGGGTGACCAGCTAGGAGAACAAAGACTCACCTCTTAGTCCACTCAGAGCCAGCAGAATCTGTGTCTCAAGGAGCAGTTGTGATCTCAGAGGATTGGTGAGTTTGGGGGACGAAGTGGTGCTTGTAGGTTACAGGGTCTAGTGGGGTATGATGGTAGTCTGGCCTGCCTATAGGAGTCCTACCTGCTGGCCTACAACAATTGGGCCACTCAGAGCTAGAGGAGTCTGTCCAAACTACTGCTTTTTTAAAAATTCAAAGAAGTAAATTGTCAAATATCATCCTTTCTATACAATTGCATATTTTCTTCTAAAGATTATAAAATAATTCAATATTGTTTTTCAATACTGTATAGTCTGTTGGAGCCCATCTAGGTTTCCTAGTGGCTTTACCCAGCAGGACAGCAGAAAAGGATGATTGGACCATGGGCCTGAGTACCAGGTGTTTGAAAGGGTCTAGACTTGGCTGTATCTAGCAAGGGGAAGTCCTTTGCCCCTCCCCTTGGTATTGTTATAAAAAGTCCATTTGAATATAGTTCTGGGCCCGATGGATTAGGATCCAGGCCCTCCCGAGGCTATTCTGTGTTCTCTCTCTCTCTCTCTCTCTCTCTCTCTCTCTCTCTCTCTC
>CABHPR010157871.1:428-25255 GCA_902168415.1 Peromyscus melanophrys | reverse complement strand
GCGGAGGCGCGGGCGCGCTGGGGCGCCACGCTGCGCAACTTCAGCGCGGCGCACGGCGTGGCGGAGCCGGAGCTGCGCGCCTTCCTCCGGCACTACGAGGCCGCGCTGGCCGCCGGGGTCCGCGCCGACGCCCTGCGACCGCGCTGGGACTTCCCCGGAGCCTTCTACTTCGTGGGCACCGTGGTGTCGACCATAGGTGAGCGGCGCGCCCCGCGCGTCTTTCCTCTGCGCGCCTGTCTCTCGCTGCCCTTTCCATGGATCTCAGGCTGGGCCCTCTTCCTGACACCCTTTGCCAACTTCTGTCTCGTTCTCCGTCCTCTGGTCCTCTTACTTTTCTTTCCTGCATTCGGAGCGGGAGGTGGCCGGAATGGACCATCTCTAGCTCTTATCGGCTGTCATCACATTTGACTTGTGTGTCAGCGAGGCGCCAAGCACTTTGAGCGTTCCATGTCCAGGCTCTGCTCCTCGGTTTTGTCCTCTGTAAGAGGGTTGGTGAGAGAACAGGTGTTGAGGGCTGCTATTTCCCACCCCACCCAGGCCTCGGTATCCTCAGCAGGTGAATATAAAAGCCTTTTCTGCGTCTATTCCCAGCGTTTTAATTTCCTCCTCGCATTCTCTTCTCCTGTCGACACTGCCCCACCCCCTCAAAGTAAAGTCCGTTATTTGCAATCCACCTCTTCCGCTCAACTGTTTTACACCATTCGCCTTGGTTGTTCCCCTTCCATCTTCTCCAAGTTCTTGACCTCTTGTCCAACCAATGACAGCCAGGCGATAGTCGCCTTTACATTATACTTTTGGTATAAACAGCTCAGGTTTTCTTAACCTTGGGGAAAATGTGCAGTCTTGGGACCCCAGCTCTCCTTCTCAGCTAGATTGAGTCCCCTGGCACTCCTTCTGGAGAGACTGTCTCCAGCCACCACTGTGTCCAGCCCCTTCCACCCACTCCTTTTCCCAGGCATTCGGCATCATGTAAAACAGCCACCCTCCCCCATTTATTTAGCTCTGCAGAGTGCAGAAGACACATACTTTGACAAGACTTGGTTGTGTCTCACCCACTCCTTTTTGAGTCTCAGGGTAGGAGAAGCACTTGCTGGTCACACTCGTCACCCCAAGACATCCTCTTCCGCTGGTGCAATTTGGGAGGAAGGGGCTGTACTTTCAGGGTGGAGAAGTGAGAAACTTCGTATGAACACCTTTTCTTTGTGACAGTTCAGAGTATGGGGCATGGACCACCTGCCTACGCTGCCAGAGAGAAGTAGCAGGTTTGTTCAGGATATGCACAGAGGGAGATGTCTCTCTGCATTTCTCTCTCTCTCTCTCTCTCTCTCTCTCTCTCTCTCTCTCTCTCTCTCTCTCTCCTCTCTCCTCTGTGAAAGTACTTCCTTGCCTCCAATCATTTTTCTCCCGTGTCATGCTTGATCTGATTATTTTAAATAGAAAAGGCAAATATGGACCAAGTCCAAAGTCTACACAAATTAGATATTTTTAAAAAACCCTTTAAAAATATATATCATGTTGTTATGGTGATTGAAGATATAAAATGACCCCCTCAAAATCCCCTTTTAAGAGCTGCATCGAGTTGCTATAGCAACTAGAGGGTTTTTTTTTTTTTTAAGTGCTTTAAAAGTACTAGGGATGCTTAATCTTGGAGGATGACATCATGTGTTGGTAATTCATTGTTGACATGTACTTGTCTTGTAAACACTCCCTGTTGCTTCTCCTACCTAAAGGTACACCTGTGAATGTATTTTGTCACAGTACCTTTCTCCCAGTGACATGCTCTAGCTTCCTAATGGAGCTGCAAGATAAGCAGAAGCTGTTGCCCGGTGTCCTCTTCCCCTCCAGGCTGGGAGTCCATCCAAAGAGCCTGTCCCTGTGACCTGTGCTCACTGTGTGTCTCTCCTGAGCATCACTGTCCTTCTTTCGGGGGCTTCCCCCTTAACTTCATGCACAAAATCAAGTCAGCTTGTTTGGAAATTGTTCCCTACCTCAACCTTTTACCTTCTGTCAGGATTGGCTGTTCTTTAGTCAAATGGAAAGGAACTATGTTCTCTTTTAGATTTAGGCAGGCAGTGGGGATGAGCCACACCAAAGACTGTGGCTGGGTTATGAATGGCCTAGCAAGTTGCTTCCAAAAGCTGCAGGGCAACATTAGTACCAGCCTGTGGATGGCTCCGGGTGGAACTGGCCCTCTGAGGGGATATCAAAACTGCCGTATGAGTGGTCTCTGCCAGCTGCCTGCCTGCTTGCCTGCCGCGACACTTGGGGATAGTGGTTTAAATTGGTCCTTTTATGTCAGCCAAGTAAGTTCTGCTGAGTGCCCAACCAGCATGATTATCCTTTCAGCCTTCTCTGTGAAAAATGTATTTGGTTGAGATTTCCGTGAAGACCTACATATGTCGGCTTATGTTCTGCTTGTCTATCCCCTCCCCATCAAATGTCCATTTGTTATTATTACTGATGCAGTTACGGATGCAGTCACACAGGGAACCGAAGCTCAGCCATAAATGCAGAGTGGAGGATCTCCAGTCCGCCACCTCATCCAGGGAAGAGGAAAACTATCATGTTCTGGGTTTTACTTGATCAACGATCCTCACAGGGTGTGTGGTTCATGCGACAGTATGGAATTCAGGGGTCCAACTCTGTATCCCGCCTAATGAGATGGAGCATTTCCTTTGTTGTTGTTTATCTGACTCAGCTGAACGATCCGTATAGTTTTAGTGTAGACATCCCTTCATTCATTTTGTAACTGCAAAGTGTTTTGTGTGCCAGGCCCGTGCTATGTTTTGAAAGGTTAACTTTTGCTCTGCATGCCAGGGGTTTGAGCATCTCTCAACAGGGGCAGCTGAGATGTAGCATGTCTGATCCATCCTCACTAAAGATGACCAGAACAAAAAGGAGTCTGTGTGGTATAGTGTTAGGAGATTTATACAAGGTCACATAGTTATGAGGGATTCACCTCAATCCAGAGCTGAATTTGTGTGGTGTATATTACAGTAATTTCATACATAGAGCAGTGGTAATATCCTTATGTGAGACTGAAATATTAATAATATGTATCTGTTTGTGTATCTCTCTCTCTCTCTCTCTCTCTCTCTCTCTCTCTCTCTCTCTCTCTCTCTGTGTGTGTGTGTGTGTGTGTGTGTGTGTGTGTGTGTGTGTGTGTCTATCTGCCTGTATGCATGCATAAATCTGATACTAAGGCAAGTTTGCCAGTCAGGCCAGCAACTGATTAAATACAGAAAAAAACTTGAAGGGTCGCACAGATGTTCCAGGCAGATGAGTTAGAAGCAGCTGTAGGCCTTAGGCAGGCAAGGGCCAATACAAACTACAGAAAATCAGAAACAGGCCCTAGCAAGCAGGGGACATTCTGGAGAAGTGTGGTCTAAGAATCCTCGCTCTCGAGAGCGTGTATTCAGGGGAGGTAACAGAAAGGGCGGGAACTGGTCTTCAGTAGTAGCAGCAGAAAGGGAGGGTTCGATCTGGCCATGTGTGTTCAAGGTCAGATGGAACATCACAGTGAGAGGGAAGATTTGTCCTAACATTTGACCTGAACGGGGCCCCGTATCCCGAGCTGGGCACTTTGCAACTGTGTAAACACACACGTGTTCACACAGCCCAGGGGAAATGTGCCTGCAATTATTCAGCGGTAGTTGAGGATGTATAAAAAGTCTGAGTAGCTCGAGCAAGACATTTAAAAAAGTCCACTTTGTACCCTAAAGTATTCATCCTGGTTGCTCACACAGATCTGAAACCCTGGGTAATTACTACTTTTCCACTTTACTCTCTGTGACATATTCCCTAGGGGAGGGTGGGATTAAGTTTATTTTAGTGTGAACATGTTTGTATCTGCATTCCTCCATTTAATGAACACTCAAAGCAACAGCACTTGAGACAGATGCAAGTGTGGCCTTTGGTCCATCCATCATTCACTGTGTCATCTGGCGTCAGGTGAACCAAGGATGAGGACCGTGGCCCTCACTCCTCTAGTTCCCAACTGTGTTCTTAGCAGCAACACTCTGGCTTGGAGAAATTCAGAAGAGTCCAAAGAGTATTAATCCATCATCTCACATCTTAAAGGATGCTTTATTGGTTTGCTTTGAGCAGATTAAAAGGAAGCTCTCCCTTGGGGCTTTCATTATGCATCTGCTGTCAGATTTACACATACAGAAGAACATATTTAAAAGTCTTTCTCAAATGGCAGCTTGGTCGAAACAGAAATATTTTTGCTTCCTTTTATTAGGTTTTCTGGCAGAGTTTCTGAGCTGCAAAGCTAAAATCATGCCGGTGGAGACGAGACGGTGTAGGTACGGGAGCTGTCTGGTTCGGCACTGCATAATTTAGCTCGCTGCTTTCAGAATTAGGCGCACTTAATTATTCGGTCACAAGATTAGTAACAAGTCCTAACTCCACTCACCTGCCCCTCCCCTTTAAAAAAACAAAAAAACATGGGTTTTTAAAAACTGTTTTTTGCTGCAGAGGGGACTAAGACGCTATAAGACCAAGATGTCACTACCATAATTCATTTGGTTCTTCTAACGTGTATGTGAAGTGGCTGGAGGTGGTTTTGACACCTGGAGTGGCATCCATGTCCCAGAAGGAGGGGGGTGCCTTCTCTCGGTTCCTTCTTTCCTTAACTGGTTTTTTTGTTGGAACGAGACGCTGTGACGGAATTGAAGGATATTGGGGAAAACAGACATTGGGTTTGAAGCTGGAGATGAACAGGAAATGCATTCCTAGTCTCTGCCCCTCCCCCCACCTTCCCACCTCAGAGCTGACCCAGGCCACAGTAAACAGTGATTGTTTAAGCGATTCAGAGAACAAGTCCCTCTGAATAATATAACACTGCTCCAACCCAGCTCTTCTCCTGTCTGCCGGTTCCCTGCAGTAGGTAAACAAAGGACCTAACTGACCTGGGCTGCTCTGTTTCCCTCTGTTGTATCATCAATGTCAAGTCTGTGGCTCTCCGTGGCCTGCACATGTGGCTTTTAGAAGGTGCATACTCTTCATTGCGGTTGATGCTTCCTTACTGCAGGCTAGCTGAGTGGTTCCCTGTCTGCGCTATTTCGAGCAATGCCACAAAGAGCATCTCCAGGCGTATGGCCTGGTCCTTCTGCGGAGCATCTCCTCAGGGTGAGTCTCCAGCCGTGAAATTGCTGAGTCAGTGGGCACTGCTAGTGAAATTGCTGAATCAGTGGGTGTTGCTGTCTTCACGGCTTCTGGCCAGCCATCTTGGAGGGAGGAATTGTTGGCTCTCTCCTGAAGTGAGTGTCTGCTTCTACAAAGCCTCACAGAGGTTGCACAGCCATCCGCTAATTACTCCCTGGACGCAGGCCACATATATAGGTTTTTCTCTAGGATCATGATAAACTAGGCTGATGGCATCTCAGCCTCCACTGCTGCTTCCTATGGGAGCCTTGGTTGAGAGAAGAAAGACAAGGAGAAACAGATGGGGACAGCTACAGACTAAGAGAAGAGGAACATCTGGACCCTCATCTTTCCAAGTCTCAGGCAGCTGATGAGGAGCATCCCTCCACTCAGCGCTGACACTGCCCAAGGGCCTCAGTCTTGGGTGGCTCCGAGTTACACCAAATGGAGCAAAAGCACCCTTAAGTTTTTATAGCTGCAAGTACCATGAAGATCGTCTAGAACTTTCTCTGCACATTTAGAAGAACATTTTGTCAACAAAAGCCAGCCAGAACCCATTATAGAACAGACTGTAGCAGAGCTGTGCTGACTAGGTACCAAGACAAGAAGCTCACCATTAGACCATCCCTCAGACACCATCTACTATCTGAACGCCCCCATCCCCCCACCCCTTAAGACAGAATCCTGCTGTGTAGCCCAGGCTGGCTGCCGCTTGCTATATGGCCTGGACTGGATTAGAACTCATTTCCCAAGGGCTAGGATCGCAGGCATAAACTATTACAATTGGCCCCTTGAAGTCTTTGAGGGGCCCTAAAGCCCTTCCAAGACTAGTCCAGAAGGGGCTCAATTAAATGTATTCCTTCTCTTACACAAGGCCTGGAGTGGCCCAGAAGTTGCCTACAGTCTCATAGCAAGCCGGAGAGGGCATTGAGAACTCAGGCTTTAGAAAGTTTCATCGGAATTGCTGAAGGAGATGTATTTCCCACTTACACACACATGTACTCACAGAGGGAAAGGGACAGGGATGGAGGGAAGTTCAGGGGCAGGGGGATAATGTTCTTGAAAACACTGCTCAAAAGAAAGTCAAGGACTGAATTTGGCCAAAGTTCTCCCAAGCTCGGTACCTAAGCTTCTAAAAGAGCGAGTGTTCAACTGTACCTGAAAAGGGAAAGGAAGGAGGTTGTTTGTAAAACTTCCTGATCTGAAGGTGGTGGCCACAGCCTTGGGTGTGTGCTTGGAATCAAGGACCCCATCTTCCCAGCCAGAGTGGGACTACCTTCGCCTTGTAGGCCGCTCATATTAGGAAAATAATAAGAGACAGCCAAAGGCCGTTGATGTGTTCTTGGGGTGGTCCCGACCCCAGGTCTTCTCTGAGTGCTCCAGCCCTGCCCTTGCCTCTGTCCAGTGCCACTGACCCCAGGTTCTGGAATGGGTACATGAGCCAGCAACCAGCAGGACCAAAATGTGTTTGGATCCCATAGAGTCCACACTGAGAGGTTCCAGCCTCAGATCTTCACAGTAGCAGACAGGGTCCCCCTGGAGCTGAAATAATGGGTGGGAAGCCCTGAAGCATCCCACTGTCTACGGGATTGAGGAAAGCTGAAACACAGTGTTGGGGAGGTGCTTGTGCAGGGCAGAGGCGGTCTTTAGTCCTCACCCATGCTGTGCTTGGCTACTCAGGGCTCTGGCGCTAGGAAATCCCACCCTAAGTGCCGCTGTCCATAGCCAACTGCCAATTTTAGTCCTTAGAAGCAACTAGACCTCCTCTAGTGGCCAGTGGCTGTGGTGAAGGAGGCTTTGCACCCTGTCTTGAGTGTCACCTTCCTGGGCTTGGACAGAGCTAAAGTGGCTCATTAGCAGGTCACTAGTGACATGAATACCTGGGTCCCAGAAGGACTGGCTCCATTCGCTTCCCCTGGGTCTCAGAGGACCCCTGCTGAGGTGACTGGTAGAAAACCCAGTGCCTTGCGGTTTCAAGTTTTGTAATTTCTTATCTTCAGGACAGATGTTGTAGACTAGAAAGACAAGGTCCCCCATGCACTGTCTCTCACATTGCAGAGTACAAAGGAACCACCCAGGGTCTCCTCACTGCAGTTTCCGGTTGGAGGCCTACAGTGGGACCTTGGGGTCTGCATTACTTACAACCTCCTCGCTGTGTCTAGACTTCTGGGCCTCAGACCACACTGTGGAGTAGGGATCAGGGAAGGAGCACAATTAGGGTCAGTGGCTGTGTGGCTTTGGGCCGGGCACATCCCCACCAGGTGACTCAGTCTCTCCAACCTTTAAAGAGGGGAATGCCAGGAACCACTCCAGTCCCTTCCTCCTTTGATGCTGTCTCATGTGTGAGGACTGTTCCCTTAGCCTTGCCAGTGTGGGCTGAGGACACACTAGCTACACCACCTGCAGCTGCCTGCCTGGGGCCCAGTCCAGTTCTGTGCCTTCCAAGCTGTGGACTACCGGAACGGGAGCTACTCCTATAAAGTGAAGATAACAATGTCTCCTGAGCTGGGTGTGTTGTCCACACCTGCAGTTCTAGTGCTCAGAAGGCAGAGGCAAGAGGATTGCCGTGAGTTTGATCCCAGTGTGGGCCTACATAATGAGTTCAAGGCCAGCCTGAGCTATGTAGTCAGACCCTATTCAAAATCCACAAACAAAATATCTAGGGATGCAGCTCAGTGGTAGATCACGTACTTGCCTAGCATCACACCAACCAAATGTACATCACATCAAAACAAACAAGCAAACAAACAAACAAATAAATAAATAAGCAATAGAACTAAAAAGCAGTAAGTTGGGCATGGTGGTTCATGCACACTTGTAATCCTAGAGTTGGAGAGGTGGAAATAGGTGGAACCTACTTGGCAAGTTCCAGGCCAGCCAAAGACTATCTTAAGGGAGCAGGGGGGAGGTTGGACCTAGAGAGATGGTTTAGCCATTTAAGAGCACTTGTTGCTCTTGCAAAAGACCTGGAATTGTTTCCCAGCACCCATATGACAGCTTACAACCATCTATAACTACAGTTCCAGAGGATCCAATGCCCTCTTCTAGACTCTGCAGGTTCTACATACAAGTGGTACACAGATACATGTGCAGGCAAAACACTCATATACACAATAAATAAATCAATAAATCTTTATACACACATATGTTGATGGTCTCTGGCATATATATATATATATACACACACACACACACACACACACACACACACACACACACACACACACACTATTACTATTGCTGTGCTAAAACACCATGATCAAAGCAAGTTGGTAGGAAAGGATTTATTTGGCTTACACTTCCATATCACAGTTCATCATCAGAGGAAGTCAAGACAGGAACTCACACAGGGCAGGAACCAGGAGGCAGGAGCTGATGCAGAGACCATGAAGGAGTGCTGCTTACTGGCTTGCTCCAAATGGCTTGCTCAGCCTGCTTTCTTATAGAACCCAAGGATCACCAGCCCAGGGTGACCCCACCCACATGGGCCCTCTCAAATCAATCACTAATTGAGGAAATTCCTTACAGACTTGCCTGCAGCCTGATCTTATGGATACATTTTCTCAACTGAGGCTCTCTCCTCTCTAATGACCCTGGCTTGTGTCAAGCTGACATAAAACTAGCTAGCGCAACCAACCCCTTGTCAACTTGACACACAAACACATCACTATTAAGCCATAACCTTTCCTTTCTTATTCATCCCCAAGATCACACATTAATAAAGATATCGCAATATAAAACATTTTACAAAGTCTCATAGCCTTTAAAAATTCAAACAATTAGGGGCTGGAGCAATGGCTCAGTAGTTAAGAGCACTGGATGCTCTTCCAGAAGACCTGGGTTCAATTCCCAGCATTCACATGGCAGCTCCTACCTCTCTGTAACTCCAGTTCTAGGGGATCTGGCACCCTCGCATAGACATACATGCAGGCAAAAATCAATGCACATAAAAATACATAAATCGTTAAAAATTAAGCAATTAAAAATTAGGTCGCTTTAAAATATTCAGTCTCTTTTAAAATCCAAAGTCTTTTAAAATTTAATGTCTTTCAAGTGTAGACTCCTAGAAAAATGAAAGATAAGTTAAATACTTCTTACTTCAAGAGGGAAGAACCAGGGCACAGTCATAATTACATCAAAGCAAAGCCAAACTCAAACTGTGTACATTACTCAATGTCCAATGTCTAGGTTCCACTCCCATCTTCTAAGCTCCTCCAAGGGGCTTGGGTCACTTCTCCAGCTCTGCCCTCTGCAGCACACACAGCTTGTCTTCTAGGCTCCGGCTGGCCCCCCTCCACTGCGGCTGCTGTTCTTGGTGGTCATCCACGGTACTGGCATCTCCAGTAGGCTGCAGTAGGCTGCATTCCCACCAAGAGCCTCTTCTAGGCTCTCTTCATGGTGCCAAAGCTCAACTTCTCTACATGACCCCTTCAGTCCTGGGCCTTCAACTGCCACTGAGGCTGCACCTTCACCAATTTCCTCTCCTGGCCTCCCAGTACAAGACCTCAGCTGCTCTCCATGACTGTCTTAGTTAAGGTTTCTACCACTGTGAAGAGACACCATGGCCACAGCAACGCTTATAAAGGAAAACATTTAATTGGGGCTGGCTCACAGTTTCAGAGGTTTAGTCCATCATCATCATGGCGGCATGGCGGCAGATATGGTGCTGGAGAAGGAGCTGAGAGTTCTACATCTTCATGCACAGGCAGCAGAAGCAACTGTGTCCCGCTTCCTACTCCAGCGAGGCCACGCCTCCAAATAGTGCCACTCTCTTTGAGTCTAGGGGGGCCAGTTACATTCAGACTAACACAATGACCCATTTATGCCTTCAGAACCAGTACTACCTACTTGATTCTTACACTACCAAGTTCAGCTGCCAGTGTGAGATACAACCGTAGCCATCTCTGGAACGCAGCTTCTGTGTGCTGACTCTGAGGAAACACTTCCCAGATCTCACCTCAGTGATGCTGGTCTCCTCCTCCTCCCCCTCCTCCTCCTTCTCCTCCTCCTTTTCTTCGAGACAGGGTTTCTCTGTGTAGCCTCTGACTGTCCTGGAACTAGCTTTGTAGACCAGGCTGACCTCAAACTCACAGAGATTCACCTGCCTCTGCCTCCCGAGTGCTGGGATTAAAGGCGTACACCACTACCACCCCGTGCTGGTGTATTCTTAATCACAACTAATTTCTTAGCTCCAGCTAACTAGCATCAATTGTCCTGGTAACACAAATGTTCTCCTTCAGTGGTGTTGGTTTCTTGTTATCCATGGCTGACTCTTCAGCCTCAGCTGACCAGAACCGTAGATTCTTAATTCAAATATGCAATGACCCTGATAGAGTCTTTAAGTGGCTCTCAAACTTTCCTCTCTAACTTCACAAGCCAGGCCTCCATCCTCTGCATTTCTCTTAATATTCTTGTCTTCCAAGCTCCCACAGAACATCTCACCAAAGTTTGAATACTCAATGGCTTTACCAGCCCAAAGTTCCAAAGTGTTTCCACATGCTCCCCAAAACACATGATCAGCCTGTCACAGCAATACCCTACTCCTGGTACCAATTTCTGTCTTAATTAGGGCTACTATTGCTGTGATAAAACACCGTGATCTAAGCAATTTGGTAGGAAAGGGTTTCTTTGGCATATGAGTCCACATTCAGTTCATCATCAGAAGAAGTCAAGACAGGAGCTCAAACAGTGCAGGAAACTGGAGGCAGGGGCAGATGCAGAGGCCATGGAGGGATGCTGTTTAATTGGCTTGCTCCACACGGCTTGCTCAACCTGCTTTCTTATAGAACCCAAGGATTACCAGCCTGGGGTGGCCCACCCACAATGGGCCCTCCCACATCAATCACTAATTGAGGAAATCCCTTCAGGCTTGCCTGCAGCCTGATCTCATGGAGGCATTTTCTCAATTGAGGCTCCCTCCTCTCCAATGACTCTAGCTTGTGCCAAGTTGACATAAAACTAGCCAGGACACATACCCAAAATAGAAAGAAATGGTTCTTGCTCATGACCTGCTTTAAAAGTTAAAAGGGTTCATCCTGTGTGCATGCCTTATCAGGCCACAGTGGCACAGCAGCTTACTAGAGTTGGCCATGCCTTGTTGGTGACTCCTGGGCTGCCCTTGAAGCCCCCCCCCACCCCCCATCCCCCTCCTCACCACCCTGTGCAGGGCCCTCTGGGTCTCTGTCACATCTATACAGTGGCATCCACCACTTTGAGGTGACCTCTGTCTCTAGGGAATGCTATAGTCCTGTGCTGTTACATAACTATTGTGGTGATTTGGTTTGGCTTGCATTTGAGGCAAGATCTCATGTAGCTTAGGCTGGCCTTGAACTTGCTATGTAGTTGAGGATGACCTTGAACACATGATCCTTCTGCATCTACCTTCAAGCCCATAATGGTGCTCTTTATAAGGTTTTTTTTTTTTTTGAGCCCTCTTGGATACATTTTATTTATTTAGTTGTTTGTTTGTTTATGTGTTTTTTGGAGACAGGTTCTCATGTAGCCTAGGCTAGCCCTGAACTTGATATGTAGTTAAGAATGAGCCTGAATCCATGATCCTCTTTCTTTCTTCTCCCAAATGTTGGGATTGCATGCACCACTATGACCCATTTTCTGAGGGGCTAGGGATCAAATCCCGGGCTCTGCAATTGCTAGGCAAGCACCTGCCAACTGAGCGACATCTCCAGGACCCAGCTAACGTCTTAGCCATTCTGCACATGATCTGGCCAAGGACTGAGTGATTAAACCCAGTGCTTTTTCCGCCCCCAGCCTCCACAGAGCCCTCAGCAGCCCTGTCCTTCCCACCTTCCTGTTTCTTGGCACTAAAAGCAACGGAGAAAAGTCTGGCCCAGGTGGGTCCTACCCTGTTCCCCTGGACCTGGTATCAAGCCCACTGGGTAGGGGCTGCTGGAGAATGGTTCTAGAAACTCCTCACTCCAGACCACCGTGTCAGCAGTCAGGGCCTGTGTTCCAGGACTGAAGGGAATGACCAAACCCTCATCATCTCCTTAGCTAACTCCCCTTCCTGTTATATGTCGTCTGGCATGTCTGTCTATACGTGTGCCTTCCTCTTTGTTTTCCCAGAACCCTCCCCAAATCCTTTGGACAGAAACAAATAATTCTCCTTCTGTAGCTACAGAGGAAGCTCAGGGAGGTTGAGTGACAGTCGCCGTGCAGGTCAGTCCTGGCAGAACAAGAATTCGGGGTCCTGACTGCCCAGGATCCTATCTGCTGTTCCTGACTTAGTCATTAAAGCCTAGGAACCCTTGGGTCTGCCCCTGGTGGAAGGTGGAAGAGGTGGGGGGCGGGGGAGGTCCCAGGCGGGACTGCAGCGCAGTTAGGAACTCTAAGACCTGGCTATACTGTTAGCCTCCATGGCTATCCTGAAGCAAGGGCTGCCCGCTCTCCATCCCACAGCCCACACCTCTCTGAAAGGAGGCCACTAAGCAGGCCGGCAAGGGAAAGTCTGCTCAAGGTCATAGCCTAAAGGTCAACCCTGCCCAGCTGTTGAGCAATGTAAAAACCATGTGTCTGTGAGTGTATCCATTCACCAGCCTTAACTTCAGGCTACCCCTCCTCACTGCTCCTCCAACTCCTCCATCTACCCACACACCACACACTTGTTCCAGGCACATCAGCAAGCCGCTGGACCAATGCTCACGCTGTTTCCTCCACCTAGAAGAAGGCCCTTCCTTTCCTTCCCATTTTCTACCCATTGAACTTGGTCTTCAAGGTACCTGGTATGAAGCCCCCTCTCACAGCCCCCAGACATGCGCTAATTACTCACGTCGGTGCCAGCTTCTCCAGCTCTGATGCAAGCTTGCATTGGGTAGAATAGGGTGTGTCCAAAGCTGGCACAAGACCTCGCACATTTGTGTGTGATTTGCCCTCTCTTTCTCCAAGGCACCAGCTTGGTCTTAGCGGTGCTGGTCCCCGCTGCAGCTAGAAAAGTGATCATGACTGGATCAGCATGGAGTGTTGAGTGACTCCTGGGAAGTGGGCTCTCTGTCTAGAGATGATGAGGCACGAAGGGAGTGTCTATCAATCTTGGAGCACATTGCTTGGCACAAAGTACTCGATTGGCCAACGCACGTTGAGTGGACGGATGAGTGAATGGATAACTGAAAAGCTTGGACCTCTGGGAAACAGCAAGCTATGCCCCTCCCCCAGATCTTCTTCCCCCCATTCCACCCCTGTGGTTGGTAGAGCTGAACATGTTTCTAGCCCCTTGGTCTGGCCATGGGCTTCATCTCTCCGAAGCTGGCAGGTGTGCAGCTGGGCAGCCAGCTGGGTCATCTGGGACTCCCCTGGCTGGTGTGCAGGCTTTGTGGCTTTTGAGTCAGATGGGTCCTGTCCTGACCCCGCTTAATTAAGGGCTTTGGGCTATAAATGTGCCTGGCCAAGCCAGAATTGCTGGAGTGAAAACAAACCACGTGAAATAAGATCGCGGTATACAATACTGCCCCGCCCCCTCCGCTGGGCATGGTGGGAAAAGTTCAGTCCTGAATAAGAGCATCTACTTCTGTTCCCGTCTCTCCCATTGCCTTAGAGTCCGGTCTTGCCTTGGTCTTAGCTGTGTCCCTCAGTCACGAAAGGCCCCTCTTAGTTCCATCTCTAGACCCTACATGGCCTATGCCTTCACCAGCTCAGGACACACCACACGGATGGACACTGGCTCACAAATCTGATGGAAGTTTTTATCCGTAAGAAAATATAATTCACAACCCAAGAAAAGCCACACCCACCCACACAGCCCAGCACCTCCACGATGCCTCCAGAAATACTCAGGGAAGCTTTTATTGGAATCGGGTGTCCCAGCTTTCTGGAAAGTTACAGTGGAGATCAGCGCAAACCCTGAATCACAGCCCACGTGCTTTCTCCCTCTTCCCTTCCAAATGGCCAAGATCTCTCTCCCCTCTGCCAAGTGCTCCAAATTTGGAGTGCCTTCCGAAAGCCTCATTGGCTGCTCACCCCAGACCCTGCCAGAAATGCCGTGGGGACAGTTCCTGCAGGAGGGAAAAGAGAGCATGTTGGCACTCAACCCCGGGGAACAGCACTTTGGAGGCCTGGAGAGTTTAGATCGTAGGGTTCTCTGCTTCCTCAGAAAGCTGAGGTGGCATGTTAGCCAATCCTGAAGGCGATGTAGCAGCCCCTGCCTGCATCAGGGCCGATGTGGGGGACCTCAGGCCCAACTCTGCCAACATGCTCGCCCCCAGCCGCACGGTTCCTGTGAGGTGTGCACTCACTGTGTAACCGGGGTTTAGCATCTATCTCCTTTGCGGACGATGGGTTCCTGGAAGGAGCCTGTCTCTGGCCTTCTCCTCTTCCCATTGAATCAAGCATGGCACATGGCTCCAGAACTATTCTTGAAATGAATGTACATTTGAACAAATGGTTGAGATTTCCCAGCCTACCTGGGTGCTTACTAAAGAAAAAGCAAGCTATGGAAACCTCCACTTGCGAACCAAATGACAAGCCGAGCTGAGGAGTCAGTTCAAGGTCATCTCTGCTGCGCGAGTTTGAAGCTCACCTGAGCCATGTGAGAACCTTTTCTAAAAAAACAAAACAAAGCCGGGCGGTGGTGGCTCACACCTTTGATCCCAGCACTCGGGAGGCAGAGGCAGGTGGATCTCTGTGAGTTCAAGGCCAGCCTGGGCTACAGAATGAGTTTCAGGACAGCCAAGGCTGTTACACATAGAAACCCTGTCTCAAAAAACCCAAAATACACACACACACACACACACACACACACACACACACACACACACCACACACACAAACACACACTTTAAAATAAAAAAGGAAGAGGAGGAAGAAGGAAGGGAAGGAAGGAGGAAGGAAGGAAAAAGTAGATAATGATTCACTCTATAAAAGAAAACTCCAGTATTTGAGTTCTCCATGGCAGGGCTGCAATGAGCTGGGTGTCCCAGCAGGTTAAAAAGGGACAGAACTTGAAGCCAGCCTCTGCAGACTCTCCGTCACCACCTTGCAAGCCCCTAATGCCTGAGGCAGCCTCGGTCCCTCCAGTCAGATTCACAGGCAATAAGTATATACGTCCTACTGGACCATCGAGAAGAGTGTCCAAGAGGTTGGACTGCTCGCACCAGGCACCCAGGTCATGGAGCTGCCCAGCAGAGACTGGGCTGTGGGCCTGACTGGGAGGACCAGCCTCACAAAGCTGCTGGACGAGCTCGGTGTGGACGGCGGGTGTGCATTATTCATGCCTGCAGTTTAAGGATGAGGAATCTTGCATCAGGGGACAGCTCACTCCGAGCCTGGGTGCATAGTGCTAGTGGGCAGTGCTGGGGACTCCAGCCATGGTTTGGGATTGTGCGGTGATTCTGTCACTTACCCCCTGCTCCTTCAATGAATCTATTTCCACTCCTCGACAGTCACCCTAGATGACTCAGCCATGACCTTGACTCCTTGACATCTCTAAAGCAATGCTTCTCCCCATCCACTCCGACAGGTTCTATCCACTCCCTTGCAATGACCAATAATTGCACAGCAAGGAAAAAAGTGATGTTTGGTGGGTACACACCTGTAATCCCAGCACTTGGGAGGTAGAGGCAGGAGGATTAGATGTTCAAGATTAGTTGGTCTACATAGCAAGTTCCAGACCAGCCAGGACTGCATGGTAAGATTTGGTTTCAAACACAATAAGACAGCAAGCCAAAACTATGTAACGGGCCAGAATATTGATTCCCGCCTTTGCTTATCTTTTTCTAGTCTTCGTCTCAATAAATGTCACCAACACTGTAGAGCTGTCCCAATTCTTTCTTCCTAACTTTCCATGTCCAATCCATTATCAAATCTTGCCAGGGGGCTGGAGAGCTGGCTCAAAGGTTAAGGCACTGGCTGTTCTTCCAGAGGTCCTGAGTTCAATTCCCAGCAACCACATGATGGTTTACAACCATCTGTAATGAGATCTGGTGCCCTCTTCTGGCCTGCAGGGATGCAGGCAAGAACGCTGTATGCATAATAAATAAATAAATAAATAAATAAATAAATAAATAAATAAATAAATAAATAAATGAATGAATGAATGAATATTTTTTTTAAAAAAAATCTTGCCAGTTCGGCCTGCAAAACCCATCTTGTCTGCCTCCCCATCATCCTTAGCCTCCCCATCATCCTTCGCCTCCCCCAGCCCTCTGCATGGTCTCCCGTGGAAGGCTGCCAGGGTCCTAACCCATCCTAGCTTCTAGTTTCTTCTCTGCTTCTTGACAGCCTGTTTTTCAAAACCAAAGATAACTTTCAAAAGGGCAAGGAGGGGGGGTCTCATGTAGCCCAGGCTAGCCTATAGCTCACCATGTAGTCAATGCTACCCTTGAACTCTTGATCCCCCTAATCCACCGCCCAAGTGCTGTGATTACGGTTATGAGCCACCATGCCCAACTTACCAAAGATCTTTAAAAACACAGGTCAGGTCAGTTCACTCTCTTGCTTGAAACCTTCCATGAACGTCCGCTGCCCCCAAATCGTGTTTTCCTCCCTTTCCTGCAGGCCCCATGCTGTTTCTCCTTTTCTCACTGCGGCGTGCTGGACATCTTCTTAGACCTCAGACCACTAGCGTTTACTTTCTTAATCTTGGGTGCACCGATCCGTAAGTCACAGATGGCTAACTTCTCAACTCTAGTCAGATCTCATTGTCTAGAGCGAAAATGTCACCCCTCATGGAGCCTTCCTGGCCCCCTAACTATAGTCGCGTCTCACTTGGTTACTGCCTACCCTAAGGGCATGCATTCTTTTCAGAAATCCTAGTCACAAAAAAACAAACAAACAAAAAAAAAAAAAAAAAAAAAAAAAAAACCACCAAAGAAATCCTGGTCACATTTCCCACCTACTCCCTGCATATGAGAGCAAAGACCTTGTCTCTCAGATTCCCACTGCCTGGTGTTTGCAGAACAAACATATGAACTTTCCAAGTTTTATGGGGGTGTTCTTTCTACTTTTTTTTTTTTTTTTTACAATTTTGTACATGTATGTGATGTATTGTGATCACCCCTCACTCCCATTTCTCTCTTTTATCTCTCTCCCCCTTCCACTGAACCCCTCATCTTTGCCAGTGAACCACCTTCTTTTTGCATATCTCCTTTTCTTTTCTTTTGAGAGAGGGTCTCATGCATTCCAGGCCAGCCTCGAACTCACTGGGTAACCAAAGATGTCCTTGATTTTCTAATCCTCCGCCTTTGCCCTCTAAATGCTGTGATGGCAGGCCCCTGCTACTACATGTAGTTCCCATTTTAACATCTATAAAACAGGAGTGGGAAGAGCACTTGTGTTTCCTGGTGGGTGGGAGGTAATACAGACAGTGACTGCGGATGCTTCAGCCCTCACATTTAATAAGCCCTCTAAGATGGGGCCCCACTCATATGAATGCATAATTGGGCTGAGATCATCCGGGGAGTGGCCAGATCACGGCCGAGGAGCCTGACCCGTCTTTTGTTTTTCCACTGTGTCTGACGGGGTGGGTAGGCCTGAAGAAGAGCCGGGGCAGAAGCAGGCTGCCTCAAGCATGTTAAGTAGCAGCGACCTGCAGTTGTCTTGATGGCAGACCTTAAGGGCCAGGCAGAAATGCGCAGACTGGAAGCAGGAGCCGTTCTAAGTTCCGGAGTGTTGTAGGGAAGCATCCTGGCCAAGTAGTCAGGCAATCTAGTTAGCTTCAACCACCAGCATCCAGATTGCCTAGAAACAACCAAGTAATTGTGTAATCACTTGTCTTAGCTGTTTACCAACATGTAAGTCAGCCCACCGCCAGCTGTCCCTCACTTTATCGAGAGCTGTGTGTCTCTAACAGTAGCGCATTCTTTGAGGGACATGGACTTAGCTCGTATATTTAGTTCTGGCCCACTGTGTGATCCCACACTCTTTCAAAGGGGTTGTCACTGTGAATTGTTTTGTGAGTTCTGAGTGGCTCATGGTGTTCTGTCTCGTAGCTGCCGTTGGAATGGACAGTTAGTGGAATTTGGAAGCTGGAATGTAGAAGCTGTACACAAGTCTTTCTCACCATGACCTTGTGAGGGGGGACTTAACCAAGGTCAAGGGAGATCCCGCAAATCATAGACTGAGGGGATGTAATGTAGCAGCCCAAGAGGGAATTTAGTGGGATGAACCAGTGATAGACTAGCTATCGGTATCTGTAGCTCAGTCGGTAGAGCACGAGACGCTGAATCTCGGGGTCGTGGGTTCATGTAGCCTGAGGCTTTTCTGTGTCCAGCCTGGCCCCCACAGCCACTTATAAAATAATCATTCAGAGGCTGAATATTAATTATAATTGTTTGGCTGATGGCTCAGGCTTATTATTAACTAGCTCTTACAACTTAAATTAACCCATTTCTATTCATCTAAGGACTGCCACGTGGCTGTGGTGTTACCGGTCTGCTGGCATGTTGCTCCTTGGGCGGCTGGATGGCATCTCCTCGACTCCGCCCTTCTTTCTCCCTGTATTCAGTTTGGCTTTCCCGCCTAGTAATATTCTGCCCTGCCATAGGCCAAAGCAGCTTTATTCATCAGCCAATAAAAGCAACACATATTCGAAGCGTACAGAAGGACATCCCACATCAGGTGGACCCTTTGGAAAGCAGCATAGAGGATTTCAATTCCCAACACCCACACCGAGCAGTTCACAACCACTTGCAACTTGCAACTCTAGCTCCAAGGGATCCAGTGCCCTCTTCTGGCCACCACAGGCACCTGTACACATGTGCACATACACACACACATACAGAGACAGAGAGACTAAAATAAATCTTGGGGGGGGGGTCAAAAAAGAGCACATATGAAGATCCATGGCAAGGGGTTAGCAGGGCCTGGAGCTCTCTGCAGTGCACCTGGAGAAGCCTTTAGAGGAGGAAACTCCCTCCTCCAAAGTGGGCTCAACAGCACTGCCCCACCCTGGGATCTCAGGACAACAGCCTCCTGTGTCCTGCAGAGAGAAAGGCTGGGCCTGGGATGCAGCAGAGGCCAGAATGTAACAATGACCTTAATTCACAGAGCCTTTGTCCTTAGACTCTCGTTACCCTCATCTAATCCCTGCTTTATTTCTTGTTTAATGTTTTCCCATAAAACCTCTGCTTTATAGCCATTTATGGCTGAAGGGCACCCCAGATGCCTACTCCAAGCTGGTACTCTGATGAATTCTATCAGCCCGTGACCCCATCCCCTCCCAGGGCTAAGCGTGGAGGAGGGAGGGGACCCAGAGCCTCCATTATTCCAGGACTCAGGAGTCATCGGGCATCTGTGTGGCTCTGACTCTGCTTTTCTGCAGTGTTTCCAAGTTTTCCCTGCTGGGCTGTACTGAGATGACATTCAGAGCCCTCTTCAGCCTCTGCGCAGGGCAGCCTGGGGCTAGAGCTGCACCTTAAACCAATAGGCTCCGCCAAAACTGGCAGCAGACGTTTTTATGGATTAACGAGCCTAGAAGTAAAGAGCTCAGGAAATCTTGTAGTATGGATGCAGGGGGCAGGTGTTACACTAATCTCCCATCTACATTTTCCAGAACAATTATCAGGCCTTGTGTTCCAATTCAGCATCCAGAAAACACGGCCCCAGTTAGATAAGTAGGTACTTATTCACCAAATGTTTGCTGGATGTCCTCTGTGTGCACATTCTTAAATCCCCAGGGATACAGCAATGGACACATAGACAGATCCCCCACTATAACATTCTGGTTATGGAAGAAAGGCCCACAAATAAGTGAGTGTTGAGTGGTCACGCATGCTACAAAGAGAAAACGTCAGGGTAAGGTGCTGGCTGTGTACATCCGTTTATGCTTGCTTACCTCACATTCATGAGAGCCCTGGGTTCAATCTCCAGCCTGCTTCTGACCTGTCAGATGCCACATGCATGTGACGCACATACATACATGCAGGAAAAACACTCATACATGAAATTAAAAAAGAAAAAGATGGCTTGCTGTTTCCAGAGATGGGGAAAGGTGGACTTGTATCTCAGGTTGGGACTGAGATACAAGTTTGGGATTTGCCAATTTATAGACCATTTTAATATAGTCTTAAGAGGGGGAAGACATGAATGTAAGTGCTCAGATGATCAGGGTACAGCTTAGTGCTAGACTATTTGCCTCTAAGGAGGAAGTCCTGGGGAAGCTAGAAATATTTCCCAGTACCAGGAGTTATTGTCTGTACACTTCCAGAATCCACTAATTAGCAGAAATCCATGCTGCCCTCTGAAGTCCCTGAATTAATTCAGCCGCATGTGTAAGAGCATCCTTCTTCATCATGAGTCTGTTTGGAAACAAGAGCTCAAGTGTACAGGAGAAATATGAGGCTTTTCACAGTGCTGCATAAATATGTAACTGCCAGGGCCCCGGACTCCATGATAGATCACCAGGGCCCAGGACTCCATGATCAGCAGAACCCTAGGAGTCCATGATAGATCACCAGGGCCCAGGAGTCCATGATAGATCACCAGGGCCCAGGACTCCATGATAGATCACCAGGACCCAGGACTCCATGATCAGCAGAACCCCAGGACTCCATGATCACCAGGGCCTGGGACTCCATGATAGATCACCAGGGCCCAGAACTCCATGATAGATCACCAGGGCCCAGAACTCCATGATAGATCACCAGGACCCAGGACTCCATGATCACCAGGGCCCCAGGACTCCATGATCACCAGGGCCCCAGGACTCCATGATCACCAGGGCCCAGGACTCCATGATAGATCACCAGGGCCCAGGACTCCATGATAGATCACCAGGGCCCAGGACTCCATGATAGATCACCAGGGCCCAAGATTCCATGATCACCAGAACCCCAGGACTCCATGATCACCAGGGCCCAGGACTCCATGATCACTAGGGCCCAGGACTACATGATCACCAGGGCCTAGAACTCCATGCTAGGTCACCAGGGTCCAGGATTCCATGCTAGGTTACCAGGGCCCAGGATTCCAGCCCCATCAGCAGTTTTTCGGGAGCCGGCCTCCAGGTTGTGGTATTTGCTCTGCACCTGTCAGCGCAAACGGTCGGCGTGAGAAGATGTTTGCACAGTGCGAAGCAGCTCGCACACGTTGCTCATTACGCCCTCATCTGCATCCTGTGGCGGCAGGTACAGCGTGTACTGTTATCTGCAGACAAGGAAACCGAACAGAGATAGGATGGGGAGGCTGGAGAGATGGCTCGGCCATGAGGAGCACTTGGCCTTGCCGAGGACCCAGGTTTGGTTCCCAGCACCCACATGACAGCTCACAACTGTCTGTAACTCCAGTTCTAGGGCATCTAATGCCCTCTTTTGGCCTCTGCAGGTATCAGGCATGCGCACGGCACATATGCATATAAGCAGGCAAAACATCAACACACATAAAATAAAATAAATAAATCTAAATTTTTTCTAAAGGTAGGTCACATGACTTTCTGAGATGGAGGATGGCTCCTTGATCTGGGAACAGAGCTGAGAGTCTAACTCAGGTGTGACTGACTCCATGGCGGACTCACCCCACTCCCCACAAAGCTGGTACTCCCCGAATGGCAAATTGAGAGACATAAATCTACTTACCAATGACTGGGCCAGGGGACCGCAACAGCCTTTTCTGATAATGGCTTCCTGTTTGCTCCAGGGGAAGCTTTGCGTGTGCCCAGCCCTCCGCTGCAGCCTCAGGGCTAGCCAAGACTGGCAGGCCATGGGCATGGACTCCAGGTCTGTGAGGGTCGCTCTGAGGAACCTGCCTGGTCACTTGGGATTCACTCACTCTCCTTTCTGACTTGTCCTCTGCCCGTGATGGCAACACCCCACAACCTTGTTATCATCTTATCCTTGAATGGCTTCCCTTCCCACCCAGACTTGTCATTATTAAAAACAATAAGCCAAGCCCGGTGGTGGTGGCATACACCTTTAATCCCAGCACTTGGAGGCAGAGTTTCAGCCCAGATAGGGTTACAGGGTTAGTCCTTGTCTCAAACAAACAAACAAACAAACAAACAAACAAAAAAACCGAACAAACAAAAACAAAGAATGGGCTATCAAGAGTGGGTAACTGCCTAACCTGAAAATCTGAGTTTGATCTCCAGGTCGCACATGATGGAAGAAGAGAACCCCCAAAAGTTGTTCTCTGACCATTCAATGCACACACATGCCCACAGACATATACACATAAATAAGTAAAATGTAATTGAAAAGTTTTTGCACCCTAATAAGCCTCTCCACTGATGCAGCGATCCAAATCAGACCAGATTAGAAAAAGCCATTGAATGGAACATGTGGCACCATAGAAGGGGGAGGGAGGTAGAGATGGTTGGGGTGGGGGGAGTGGGGGAGAGGCCATTGTCCTGGGAAGCATGTCAGAGAGGAATTTTTAGGGTCCCAGTTCCCAGATAGGCAGGAATCTGGAGCACCACGACCCCTAGCCAACAAGACCAGTGCCAAGGGACAGTAGCTGCTGTAGGGAGGGTGAGAACGCAGAACCCAAAAACCATGGACGTAGGGCAGTTCTGTCCAATTATCTCCAAGCCGACCAAAAAAAAAAAAATTCCAAGATTGTGGAAGATGGAAAATTGTAAGGTTTTCTCGGGAGGTCATCTTGATTGGTTACCAAGGGCGTACTGTGGCCAGGCCTTAATGCTCAGAGAAAGCAAGCTTTCAGGACAGATGGTATCAGAGAGCCCCAATTTGAATAGATTCTGTAAAAGACACCCCAGGGGTGTTGGTGGATCCGGCTTCGAATTGCAAGTGCCCGTTTCTCAAGTCTGTGCAGGACCCAACCTCTGTAGCACAATGTGTCCGCTTTGGGTGAAAAAAACAAGGGGGGGGGCATGGGATATTCCCTTCAACAGAACGTCTTCTTAAGGGGGTCTCAAGGAATAAAGAAGGCAGGTCTTTGCTCCAGAAGGGGTCAGGGGCCTGGTGTCTTTGGCAGGACAACCCAAAAATAGGATGAGGCCCTGGGCCTCTATGGCAATGACTTGGAAAGGACAACTTACCCAGTCAAAAGTGGATCTTAGTCTGGTGGAGAGCAGGTGTGGGGAAGAGGGGTGTTTTCCCAGCATGCAGCCCAGGCCGGTGGGGGGAAATCAACTCCCCTAAGTGGAACCTCCAGATGAAAAGTTTCTGCACCCTGATAAGCCTCTCAGCTGATGCAGCAATCCAAATCAGACTAAATTAGAAAAAGGCCCTGGTTTAGCGTTCCGGGGTGATTCTCCCCCCCCCCCCCCCCCCCCCCCCGAGGAGACAGGGATTAGAAACGGAAAAAACGACCTGTCTGTTTTCCGGGATGCAGTTTAAATACCCTGGGAGTGGTCTTGAGCATCTCTGGGGGAGGAGCTGTGTTTGGTGGGACTTTCTGAGGGGCAGGGTATGGGCGGAGGGGAGGCGGAGGGGAGTTGAGGTGGGTCTTCCTCAGAACACTCCAGACTCTTTGGTTATAGGGATGCCAGGGTGCCAAGGGCTGAGGTGGAGCTCCCACCAGAACAGTAGTAATCTGTCTTTAAAGAAACCAAAAGCCAAAAAGAAAAAGAAGAAAGAAAGGGTGAGGATTTCCTATTTCCACCACTATAATAATCTAGAGATTTACCTCTGAGTCTTCCCTCTTGATAAAAATGTGGGGCATTGCTTTTCATGTATTTTTTAAAGTATCCTTTTTGCTAGATGCATAGTATTCCTTAGAGAGGGTGTGCCACGGTTTGTCATGAGTATGTGTGTGCCCTCTCACGACACCCTCGACACCCTCCCCCACCAGGAGGGCCCTGGTGAAGATTGTGAGTAATTGGGTTGTCTGGGGGAGGGAAAGGGGGTGGGTTATGTTTGGTGCATGGTATGTGTTAGCTCCAGAGGGGCCATTTAGAAGGCTGGAAAATTACAGAGTGCTCATGCCCAGCCCACGTCTGCCAACAAAGGGCACCTACAACAAATCCCGGGAAATTACAGCCTCTGCCGTCTGAGCGGCTCAGCCAGGAGGAAAGGACACGGGACCCACGTGTCTGAATAAGAACGCTGGGACAGTGCTGCAGCTAGCCCGGGGCCTGGGAGGGAGCTCGGAGGAAGGAAGGCCTCCCAGCGGCCCCCTCTCAGGCGGCTCGACAGCTCAGAGCTCAGTGGCTGAGGCGCCCGGAGGAAAATTCATCGGGGTTGCCATCTTGCCGAGGAAGGTGACCCAGGCCAAGATGATCCAGAGGGAGAATCTCTTTGGTGCAGTTCTGCCCTGGGACGCCTGCATGTGGGCAGCGGGAGGCAGGAGTGCAGGGCAGCTGAAGAGGTGAGAACTTGCACACGTGTGCGTGTGTGTGTGTGTGTGTGTGTGTGTGTGTGCGAGTGCGCGCGCGCGTGTGTGCACACGCGTGTGTGTGAGTGTGCGTGTGCGTGTGTGTGATGGTGTGAGCGGTGCTCAGCACCCTGAGTCCAATAGAAAGATGTGACTGTAAGGCTAGGGAGTTGGCACAGTTAGTAAAGCCCATGCCTCATAAGCATGGGGACCTGGATTTGATCCCCAGGACCCGTATTAGGAAACTGGGTGTTAGGAAGCTGGGTGCCGTGGAATGCATTTGTGGCCCCGTTACAGAGGGGCTCCTGGGGCTCACTGGCCAGCCAGTCTAGTAAGACCCTTGAGGTTGACCTCTGGCCTCCATACACACATGCATGTATGTACATACATGCACTCATCCACACAGGAACATGTACACACACACACACACACACACACACACACACACACACACACACACA
>CABHPR010157870.1:62911-91612 GCA_902168415.1 Peromyscus melanophrys | reverse complement strand
CTATGATGGACAAATAAGAGGAAACATTGAAGTCTTTCTGGGTCTGTCTTATTTTCTTTAACATGTTGCATCCATTTTCTAGAAAATCACATAATTTTATTCTTCTTTATAATTGAACAAAACTCCTTGTGTATATTATTGTGCATTTGTTTTATAATTCATCTGTTAGATAATTGAGTTGATTATATAACTTAGCTATTGGGATAATGCTACAGTAAATTTGGATGTGCAGGTATTTCTATGGCATGCTGGCCAAGAGACATTGTTGTATGTTCCCAGAAGTGGTATAGGTGGTTATAATGTGGATTTATTTCTCAAAGGACTTTCATACCAATTGGATGGACCGATGAATTAGGGTTTATCTTCTTACACATTGGTAAGTATACATCAACAGTGTATAAGGATTTATTTCCTCCTATATCATTTCTAGCATTTGTTTGCTTTCTTAATGATAGCTATTCAGACTGGGGTAAAATGAATCTTAGTGTGGTTTTAAGTTCTATTTCTCTGATGACTAAGAATGTTGAACATTTTTCTATGTGTTTACTGGCCATTTGTACTTCATTTTTGAGAACTGTCCCTTTCATTAAGTGATTTATTATGTTGCTTGATATGTTTGATATTTATTCTTTTGAAATCTTTATATGTTCTAGATGCTAATCTTCTCTTAGAGGAATAATTAGTGGGAGTTTTCTCCCATTCTGTGGTCAGGTTTGCATATGCTGATTGTTCTTTTGCTGGGCAGAAGCTTCTGAACTTCATGCAAACTGATTTGCTAAGTCTTCCTATTATTTCCCAGTCCTTTGCCCATACCTTCATCTTGAAGTAATT
Source organism: Peromyscus melanophrys (assembly GCA_902168415.1). NCBI lineage: Eukaryota > Metazoa > Chordata > Mammalia > Rodentia > Cricetidae > Peromyscus > Peromyscus melanophrys. The sequence continues at coordinate 90,781 of CABHPR010157870.1, read as the reverse complement.
TGCCTGTGTTTTCCTCTAACAGTTTCAGAGTTTTAGGTCTGACATCTGGTCTCTGACCCATTAGCAGTTGATTTTTGTACAGAGTCAGAGATAGGGACCTAGCCTCACTCTTCTACATGTGGATTTCCATTTTCCTAATACCATTTGTTGAAGAGGATGTCTGTACCATGAATCTTAAAAGTTCTTATTAATAAAACAAACCTGAGGCCAGTTATTGGGGCGAACACTGGATGATCAGAGAGACAGAACAAGCCACAGCTAACCTCACCTGGCCAACTTCTCAGCTGGTCTTGTTTCCTCAGACTGGAAGCCTCTGTGTCCTCATATCCGAATGGATCTCAGCTGAACTGTGCTTCTCGAAAGCCTGAAAGCTTAACCAGCCAAATGCTTCTAGTTTCTGGTCCTCACGCCTTATATACTTTTCTGCTTTCTACCACCACTCCCTGGGATTAAACCGCCATGCCTGGCCGTTTCCAATGTGGCCTTGAACTCACAGAGATCCAGAGGGATTTCTGTCTCTGGAATGCTAGGATTAAACCACTGCCTAACCTCTGTTTAATATTGTGGCTGTTCTGTCTCTGACCCCAGATAAGTTTATTAAGGTACACAATATTTTGGGGAACACAATACCACCACAGATGTCTTTTCAAAAACTATGTGGTTGAAGCTATAGTGTATGCATCTGGGTTTTCCCTTCTATTCTGTTGATCTTTCTGTCTATCTGTCTTTCATTCATTCTTTTGTGCCAATAGCATGCTGTTTTTGTCACTGTGGGTTTATAATATGTCTTGACATTAGGGGTAGTCATATCTCCAGCATTATTCTTTTTGTTGGGGATTATACTATTTACTGTCTTTTGTGCTTCTATGTGAATTTGAAGATGATTTTACTACTTTTATGAACAAGGACATTAGAATTTTGATAGGGATTACATTGACTCTCAGATTGTTGTGGTAGGTAGCCATTCTCACATTATTATTTATTACAACCCATGAACATGGGAGTTCTTTCTGTCTTCTAGTTCCTTCTTTAATTTTTTTCTTTGATGTCTTAAAGTTTTCACTGTAGAGGTCTTTTACAGCTCTGGTTAAATCTATTCCAAATTTTTTTTGAGGCAGTTGTGGATTGTATTGCATTTCTAATTTCTTTCTCAATACATTTGTTGTTGGAATATAGGGAATCCACTAAGATTTTTAGGTCAGCTTGTCTCCAGTCATATTGCCAAAAGTATCTATCAAGTCTCTCTAAATATTTTGTCAGAGTCACTAGGGTCTATGTATGGAATTATATGATCTACAAATAAGGATACCTTGACTTCTTTTTTTTTTTCTATCTGAATTCCTTCAATACCATTGGCTTTTCTTACTGTCCTAGCTATGACTTCAAGTACTACATTTAATAAGAGTGGATGAATGGCAGCTTTTTCCTTACTGATTTTGGTGAAAAGGCTTTGAGTTTTCCTTCATTTAACATAATGCTAGCTATAGGTTTGTTATTGATAGCTGATGTTGTGTTGAGATATGTCCCTTTGATTAGTAGTTTTTCCCTAAAGGATTTAATGATGAAGGAGTGATAAATTTTGTAAATACTCTTTTCTGCATCTACTGAAGCAATCATGTGCTTTCTATCTTTGAGTTTATGTAATTGATTATGTTATTGATTTGTGCATGTTGAGTTGTTCTTGCATCTCTGGAATGAGGCCAACTTGATATGGAGAATAATCTGTTAGATAAGGTTTTGAATTTAGCTTGCAAGTATTTTATTGAGCACTTTTGCATCCATATGCATCAGTAAAATTAGCCTGTGATTCTGCTTCTCATGTCCTTATCTGGTTTTGGTAACACAACAGCTAGCATTGGCTTTATTAAATGATTTAGGCAGCATTCCTTCCCTTTCTATTTTGTGTTGGTTCTTTAAAGGTTTGGTCGATTTCAATCATGATTTGGGCCTGGGCTTTTCTTAGTTTGGAGACACTGTATTATTGTTTCAACTTCATTACAGATCTATTTAAGCCATTTATGCATACACATATCTAGGGGCTGGGGAGATGACTTGGAAGCACAAGTACTGAGTTCAAATCCTTAGCACCTATGTAAAATCTGGGCCTGGGAGAATGTATCTGTAACCCAACATGGGATTGGGTGGGGGTCTTATTAGAGACAAGCTGATCCTAGAGACTTGCTGACTAGTCAATCTAGCTAAAATTGTAAGCTACAGGTTTAGTTAGAGATCTTGTCTTAAAAATAATGTGAAGACTGATAGAGGAAGACACTTGACATTGACCTCTGGCCTCCACACACTCATGCCTGGGTAAGTGCACCCATACAAATTTCATACACCACACACACACCCTCCCTCCTAAGAAAACAAGGGAAAAAGCATCAAACACCTGTAGACACATTGTATGTGTCTAGAAATCTATCCATTTCTTATATATTTCCTTATTTATTACAATGTAGGTTCTCAATATACACCCTGATAATGCTTTGAATTTTCATTTGTTGTAGTACTTTCCCTCACCTCTAATTTTATTAATTTGGATCATGTCTTTCTTTTGATCAGTTTAACTAAAAAGGTTTGTTATTCTTGTATATCTTTTTGAAGAATCAACTCTTTCTTGCATTAATTTTTTGGTATTTTCATTCCATTAATTTCTGTGCTGATTTGTATTATTTTGTTATTTTGCTGTTTATGTATTCATTCCTGTCCTTTTCTTGTTTCATAATACTTAATACTTTCCTTATTATAGTTTGTTTATTTGTTGTTCTGGCATGGTTTATTCTTTCCTGTGTCCTTGTGGATGTATTTCTCTCTTGTCTATGTAAGATTATTTGAGTATCTTCTGTAAGAAGGTGGCCATGAGGAAGCAAAAGAGATTTAGAATGCCAGATGAGACCAAAAAATAATTTCCTCACATTATAGTATAGTTAAAAAGATTAAATAAACAAAATATAAAAGTATATTGTAACCTGTAAGAGAGAAGCACTAAGTCACAGAAAGTCAGTCTGATTAAAAGACACAGTAGATGTCTCAAGAGAGACTAGAAGGCAGAAGAGCATGAAACAATGCATTTCAAGCTTCGAAAGATAATCAGATTAATATATTCAACCCAGATTAATATATTCAGCAAAGCTATCCTTTGTAATTAAAGGAAAAAGAAAAGTTTACATGATAAAAATGAACATAAGGAATTTATGATTGCAAATCCTTCACTACAGAAGTTTTGGCATGCAGCTATCCAAGTAGATAGTAGGCACTTTTATATAACGACATAAACAGTAGAAGCAAATAGCTGTTTTCAAGAACACAGGGCTTTTTCTCTTAGGGTGATTTACTATCCATCTTTGACATGGATTTGCGGTCAGGCAGCCCATCTCCATACACGGGGCCATGTTTATGTTGAGATAAACATGTGTGGATCTGCAACAGGGGTTGGGAAACAGAACCCTGCTTCCAGAGTCAGCTTCTCAGTGAGCTCAACTAATACATGACAATTTACCAACATAATGTATATTATATCGGTCTATCAGGATAGCTGCACTCCAAATCTCCCTTCTAAGAATACTACAAAACAAATGCTGAAGGGAAAAAAGCTAAAACAAAAACAAAACTCAAACAAACAAACAAACAACTGGGATAAGAGTTTGAGCAGGTTGGGCACAGCTAATCATCTTCAGTAGGCCAACTAGAGAAAGAAGTAATTGTGAAAAGAAGAAAAAAGAGATTTATTCAATGTGTCCACATTAAAAAGAGGAACAAAGAGGACTTGTGGGTCAATTCATTTTGGGAGACCTTATATGAGGTTTAAGATTTAACAGAGGGCCAGAGGTATATATGCGTAAGCAGATCTGGTCACGATGTGGCCCTGACTCTTCTTAGCTCCAGTCTTTCCTTGAAGGTGTTCTGACTTATGGTTAGCACCATGTCAATTCCCTTTCCAGAAGCCACAGCACTGTTACTGCATTATAATTATTTATAAAATGTATGATAGGGTGTTGTAAACTTCTTTGGGAAGGCTAAGGCTACAATGATGTAGACTCTGGCAGTTCCCTTTCCTGGCCTCCAAACCTGTGGTGACTGTGGATCTGTCCAGTCACCATAGTTGCTGAGGTCCTCAGTGATGTGGCCAGTGGAACTCTTATTCATCATTTTCCCTCTCCTGGGGAGCCACGAACTCAATACTGGGCTGAAGGTGACTTGCGAGTTTATTTCACTCAGCTGTACTGGTTGTCTAACAGGGTTCCTCTCTCTTGCCTGCTGAATTCTAACGCTTTCTACCTCCAAATGCAGCCCCATATTTGCTGTTTCAGTTCTTTGTTGAGGTGGAGATGAACACTGGGCGTTTCTGCTAGGTCACCTTGTAAGTTTTCTAGAATTGGAAATGAGAGTTTTCCTGTGTTTTAATGAGAGTTATAAGACATCAAAAGCTAAGTTTTTGTTTTTTAATGGTCTTCATTGTTTTACAGGTTGGTGAGATCTCAGGTGAGATTTGGTTTATGTTTAGGAATAAGAGGAAAATGTTTGAATTGTAGGAAACCGTAAGGATTTTAGTAGTGCATGTTAATAAGGAATATGTGTACTATCTTGGAATTCTATTACTAAAAAGGATGAAGAAATAATCTATATCCTGCCTGACTCTCAAAAGGGTGGGCACCACATGAATAAAAAAGGAAGAAAGTGTCATGGTGGTGCAGACTTCAAATGTGCAGCATTTGTCTCTTTTGTTAATGGAGGGAACATGTCAGAGTCACAAGAAGTTAGGGGAGGTCTAACACGAAGTGCATATTCTCCTGAGATTTATTTTTAGGATTAAAATGAACTAACTGTAACTAAACATAATTTTTTTTTAAAAAAAAGCTCTTCTCCCTGTCCCAAACATGCTATAAGAGCGTTAAAGAACACGGTCTTATCTTGAAATAAAAGAAAAATATGGGGCCAGCAAGATGGCGTGGCAGGTAAAGGATCTTGCTGAACATGTCTGATGACCTGAGGACAGAAGAGGGCGTCGGATCCTGCAGAACTGCAGTTACAGGTGGTTATGAGCCACCATGCCTTTGCTGGGAACTGAACCCCGATCCTCTGCGAGAGTAGCCAGTGCTGTTAGCCACTAGTCCATCTCTTTAGCTCCTGTACTAACTTTGTGGTCACATGATTTTCCAAAGAATTTAGATGCAGCTCTTACCTTTGCTTCATTCTGTAAAAAGTGAAATGGGATTTGAGGAGAGAAGGAGGTGTTGAGACAGGACCTCCTATAGCACAGGCTGGCCTTACAGCTCATTGTTTATCTGGGTGAGAGGGGGTCCCATGTAGTCCAGGTTTGCCTTGAACTCAGTTTGTAGCAAAGGATGACCTTGAGCTCCAAGTGTGCACCATTATTCACAACTTGGGGATTCACAATCCCCAAAACTCAGACTTCTTTTAGGAAGTATTTCTTTATCTTGCCTTTCCATAATTTGGAAATAATACAACTAGGGGCAGTGAGGGTTTAATTGTTGTTGCTTATTTGTGGTTGGGAGTGGCAGTATTTATCCTGCTTGATGTTTTCTGAGATTCCTAAATCTAGGATTTGGTGTCTGATATCCATTTGGGGGAATTTCTCTGTCATGATTGAAATACCATGTCTGCTTCTTCTCTAATATTATTACATAGACCCTGATAATGGTTGTGCACTCCTTGGAATTCTGTTCAAGTTTTCTTTTTTGCCTTTTTAGCCTTTGCTCTCTTTTCTTTTCCATTTTGGAGCTCATCAAGCTCAGAGTCTCATTAGTCATGTCCAAGAGGCTAAATCCATCAAACACATCAATTCATTTGTTTTACAGTGAGTCTTTGTTTTCCCCTTAATTTCTATCAGACCCTTAGCTGTATTTCTGTCTTTCTGCTTGCATCTCTCCTTTGTTCTTCAATACTGTCTTTTGAAGTCATTAGCATGTTGATCATAACTGTCTAAATTCTTCGTCTGATGACTGCAGTCCTCTTGTCTTATCTGATTACCATGCTTGCTCATCATATTGTTACATTCCTTGTTTGTTCTTGTTGTTCTGTCAACTAGACACAAGCTGTAGCCAGAGGCTTTTCTGCATCCCTCCTGGTCCCGCAGCTGCTTATAAAGTAACCATCCAGAGGCTTATATTTAATTATAAATGTTTGACCAATGGCTCAGGCTTATTATTAACTATTTCTTACATCTTAAATTAACCCATTTCTATTCATCTATATTTTGCCACATGGCTGTGGTTTTACCGGTCTGCTGTTATCTTGCTCCTTGGGCAGCTGGATGGCATCTGTCCCTGACTCCTCCCTTCCTCTCCCTGTATCTCTGCTTGGATTTTCTGCCTGGCTATTATCCTGCCTTGCCATAGGCCAAAGCAGCTTTATTTATTAACCAATGGGAGCAACACATATTCACAGTGTCCAGAAAGACATCTCATATCGACAAGCTAAGTCATTAGGAAAAAGGAACCTCAATGGAAGAATTTTCTCTATTACTTTGGCCTGTGGGCAAGCCTGTGGTGCCTTTTCTTGATCGATGATTGATGTGGGAGGGCCCAGCCTTCTGTGGGCGGTGCCACCCCTAGGCAGATGGTCCTAGGGTATATATGACAAAGCATGTTGAGGGAGTCATGAGAGCAAACCAGAAAGTGGTGTTTCTCCATGGCTTCTGTTTCAGTTCTTCCCTCCACGTTCCTATTTGAGTGCCTGCTCTGACTTTCCTCAATGACAGAATATGACATGAAATGTAAGTGAAATAAACCATTTTCTCCTCACGTTGGCTTTGGTCAGGCTTTATCACAGCAAAAGAAAGCAAAATAGAACAATACTTTATGTAATTGTTTTCATAGCCAGGTTTGATATACTGGACAAAAGAATTGCTATGGGCAGGCAGTTAGTCATGTGGTTGTGAGATTCAGGAACTAGGAATTTGTCCCATAGGCCTGTGATCAGCTCTGTTTGGAGCCTGTGCCTTTAAATTGTGATCTTTATGTGTGTTTAGTGGGTTTATTCCTCTTTAGCTGGGGCAGGATGGCTTGAGAGGCTGGGTTGGGCATTGCCTTTCTCACAATTAGGCTGGCTGGCAAAAACAGTTTTCCCCTTGTCCCATGCTCATTAGGTTCTGGTTAAGTAGGTTCTCCTGAGAGTCACCCTCATTAAGAGGAGTAGATCCCTCTGGTGCATTCCCAAATGGCTCCTCTCCCTTTGCTGTGTTTCTCAGGTGTTTGCAGTGGGTGCTGCTTGAGTAAGTCTTACAAAGCTCTGAGAGCTACACACTGCAGCAGCATTCCTGCAGCCGTCTCCACAAGGTAAGCTGGCACCTCTGCTGGTCTCTCCAATCCTGAGGGCAACAGTTTGCTTTCTGTTACAAATTCTAGGGAAGCTGCTGGCTTTCAGTGTGTCCAGCTGTGTACTCGTTGGATTGAAACTATAACTTCAAAGCTCCTCCCTTGCAGACAGACTCTTGATTTAATTTGTAACAGAGAGCATTACTCCTCTTACTCTTTCCATTGGTCTTTATGTTATCAAGTTGAGCCTCTAGTCTCTAGTTTTTAAGGCAACACAACAGATATCAAGAATGTAGAAATCCCTTGAACACCCCCTGCAATCGAAGCTGAAGACATGGCATCCATTTTTGGAGATTAGGTCATTTTTCATTTACTGCTGAGACTTACTGTTATGTTACCAATTAATTGTTTTAGTTAAGAAAGAGGGAGAGAACAATAAATCATCACCTCTTTTTAAAGATATGTAGCTTCCTGGCAACAATTCATCACTGTTTGCTAAGAGATTCAGCAGTTATAGTTGCCAGTATGTATAAGAGAGAAGAGAATATTTTGAGAATCAGAATGAGCCTTTTAACAGTATCCCGGGCTCTGGAACCAGTTGTGAATATCCACGTTAGGGCAGGGCAAGCTGGGCACCTGAGCTCACTCAAGTGGAAATACATGACCTTGGAAACTCGTTGATTGATTTCCACTGCAGGGTGCCTGGGTTATATTCTCAGAAAGATGAGGTTTGAAAATTCTTCAAAAAACCATTGGTATTCTAGTTCTGTCCTAAGATTCCTCCTCTCCTCTCTTGTGACCCCTATCACCAGCTGACCCATCCCTAAAGACACTAGGTGTCCTGAGATGATGACAGGCCACTGGGAAGCTAAGTGAGGCTGGAAGTCAATGGTCAAATGCTCCTTTGATATCTTCCACCTCCCAACCAAGCAGCTCAGAGTCACCCATGGATTCACAGCTTTTGATTAGTCTCTGTAATGGGATTCATGTGAGAATTTCCAGATTAGCAATGACGTAGATCTGAGCATTCCAAACTCATCCTGTTAGGGCATATTTCTATGGGATTGACCCATATATAAAGCTGGCTTCATGTGGTGTATTTGATCCTGTTGTTATTTCTTGGGTTTGCAGATCAGGTTGTTCAACTTGTATTGATAATGAACTTCTTGTAGTTTAGTGAAAACTTAAAATGATTAAAAAAATTTCCACTGTGTATCATATGCCTCCACCCACCACATTGTAAAGCATGTTAAACATGGTTTTGTAGTTGTTGTCAATTTTTATTGCCCAATGGAGATCCAAGAATACACCCTTTCACCTTTAAAATAGTGTTTTCATCTAGTTTTCTGAGCTCTTCAATATAAAATGTTACCTGAACAAAAAGTAAAATTCCTATTTTAAAGACCATGCTATATGCTAACCTTAAAATTCTGACTAGCTTGGAAAAAATAGGAAATAAGATGCTTATTATGTGACTTTATCTGCTGTTCTGTAATTAATGAGAACTTTGAATAAAAATGAAATTAGTCACGTGATGGGAGCATGCTGTTGGTATCGCTCTGTATAAGTAAAATGCTGATTGGCCAGTAGCCAGGCAGGAAGTATAGGCGGGACAAGCAGAGAAGAGAATTCTGGGAACAGGAAGGCTGAGTAAGGAGACGCCAGCCTGATGTCCAGGGAGGAGTTTGTAAAGGCAGCATGTAAAGCCATGGAACACGTGGCGACATATAGATTAATAGAAATGGGTTTAGTTTAAGATAGAAGAACAGCTAGCTAGAAGCCTGAGCCATTAGGCCAAACAGTTTAAATAATATAAGCGTCTGTGTGTTTATTTTATAAGTGGGCTTTGGGACTTCGGAGGCTTGGCGGGACCCGGAGAGAAGCTCTCCAGCTACAGGAGCAGACAATTGTTAGACAAATGAACTAATTTCATTATCTGGATTTTAATATTGTACTTGTTACTGTCTGTCACGAAACCAACTTGAGGAATTCAGGCATATTAACTCAGCTATGAATATGGCTACAAAGACTCAATTTTGACTGATTTCTCATAAAAACAGAGAAATCTCTTGGTCATTTGAAATGCCTCCCAGTGGAAGTAATTTCATATATAAGTAAAAAATAAGTAGCATTAACTTTGGGAGTTTGGTCCCTCCAGAATGTGGAAAGCAGTTGATGTTAACTCTTTTGCACCACCCTGTGTGAGATAGCACAACAGGATGAAAATAGTCTCTCCCACCATGGGAGGAGGAGCGCCTGCCTCATCTTTGGAAGCTTTGGCAGTTCATTTAAATTATGTTGAGACACTCTTTCCTGAGATTTTAAAGGAGCAGAATTTGCTATTTAGAATATTTGGAAAGTTTTATTTGTTAATTTCGTTTTCTTTTCTGTTTTAAAATTTGTGTGGTATTGGTATATATAACCCCAAAGGCAGAGGACTAACTAGGTGATAGTCAAAGAAAACAACAAGACAAGGAGGTGTCTTCACAGTTATGAAGGGACTCAGAGTATTGACCGAGTTCATCCTGTTCATTGGTCATGCTGAGCCTTCCAGAAATAATTGCAAGATGACGGCTTTTTGAGCTCAATTCTTTCCTTCTTTCTCAGTTAAGGCAGAACTCAAATATTACCCTTGCCTATTACTTACTGGATGATCTATATAAATTCACCAGCTGTTTTTATTGTGTTATTTTTGTTGCTGCCATTTATGATTTTAAATAGCAGGAGCTCACATTCAGCACTTTGCTGGGTTCAGAAGCAAAGCGAAGGGCTGCATCTTGGGTGTGTGTGTGAGTTGTGTGTGCTGTCCAGTGTGTTGTCATCCTGAGATGGGCCCTGAACTTGAACTTGGAATGGAGTTCTTACCACTGAGAATAGGAAAATGGGCCTGACATACATAGGCTGGGGTTTGGATTATGGCACTTTTGCTAGTTTAATGGGAATCTATGAAGAGTAATAATTAATGTAATAACTTTATAGCTCTTAATAGTAGACTAAATAATAGTCAGTCTCCCCTAGACCTTCTAGTTCTAATCTTCAGAACCTGTGGCACTATTGCTTTAATGGCAATGGGAGCTTGCGGCAATAGTTAAGGATTTGAGATGGGGAGTGTCATATGGGTTGTCCATATGGTCCTCAAATATCACAGGTATCTCATGTGAGGGAATAGGGCAAGGCAGGCCACAGCACAGGGGAAAAGGCAATAAAAGTGCAGCATGGAGGAAGGTGCTTTGCAAATGGAAGAAAGGTGTCTTCAGAGCATGAGAACAGGAGATGAGAGAGGGTCCTTAGATACTGGGGGAAAGGAACAGAGAAGTAGCTTCTTCCCAGAACTCCCCAGAAGAAACCAACACTTCCATTCAAACCCAGTGAAACATACTGCTGACTTCTTACTCCCAGACTCTCAGAAAATACAACTGTCTTATTTTAAATCCCCAAATGTGTTTCTAATATGATAAAACTCCAATAGTAACCAAGGCAAGCATGGTTTACAAGCATTATCATACCTGTCTTTTTTTTTTTTAACCTGGAGCTGAGGATCAAACCCAGGGCCTTGTGCTTGTTAGGCAAACGCTCTACCACTGAGCTAAATCCCCAATCCCCATACCTGTCTTTAAGGCATAATGATGAAGTGGTCTATGAAATGGGGTAGCCATAGGTACATAAACAGATTTAAGGTCAAGTTTCTCCATAGGGCAATGTGTCCATGAACACAATTAAAATTCTAAGAGCAGCCCTTGAAAACACATAAAGGTAAAAGATCAGGACAAACAGAAAGAAATGGAGTAACTTGTATCTGATTAAAGCCTTTTCAGTCCCTGCAAATGCCCTACAGGAAAGAGCATCAAAAACTTGGACTGCGGGGTCACACCCCTTAAAATCTCAGGGTATGAAAGATTGATGGAAAGTCTTTTAAGCAGCTGAGTAGCTTCCTCTACTGTCTAGTTGCCTGACCTTGGGTTAGCTTTCCTGGGAACAGACAAGTCACTGTACAAAGTCTACTGTGGAGCTCAACTGCTCAGATCCCAGTTAAACTAAGCTTCATAAAAGGGAGTGAGCCTTTGGGGCTGACAGCAGGGTTGTACTTTGTGTTTTGCTTATGTAGCACAGGTCACACAATCGGAGTTTAAGAGAACAGGGAAAGACAGGCAGCAAAGTCCCCAGGTTTGGTTGGGCCCCAGATAACTTTGTGTGTGTGTGTATGTGTGTGTGTGTGTGTGTGTGTGTGTGTGTGTGTGTGTGTGTGTGTATGTATGTGTATGTATGTGTGCCACAGGGATGATAATGGGTAGATTCCTTTTTTGCTGTTGGTTGAGGTGGGTCAATCTTGACACTGTTCTCAAAGAGTGACAGGTCTTTCAGACATGCAGTGGGGCAGTCTTTGGACGGAGCACCGATCCCTGTGAAGAAGGAGCATTGACTTTCTTAGCAGGTAATTTCAGCCACTAGAGAAGATTGCATCCAGGGTTTGAATTATCATACTATCTATCTCGGAAGTGTGGCACTCTCCTTGGAGTAAAGTGTTAGTTTTCCAGAGACAACAATAAGCCATTAGTTAAAGCTACTTGGGAGCTATAAAAGAACAGACCAAATAAATTGATAGCAAGAACACGGTCTTTGCAAATTAGTCATTCCTAATGGATATATCTTGGGAAAAAATAAGTTTACTAAAGACTGTGGCTTCAGAGAATAAAGTATAGAAAATAAAAAAATTCTACTTTGGCATGGAAAAATTTTTATATGAATAATGATATCGAAGATTTTTGTCTTTGGTTTTTATCTGAGAAAATAGGGAACTCTTAAAGGGGTTATCTGAGAAAGGAAGGAAGCTCTTATGGGACATGGAACATGTGGTGAGGATGTATGATAGCTAGATGGTATTTTTGTAAAGGTTGCTTAGAGCAACCTTTTGTAAAGGCACTTGCTGCCAAACCTGTCAACCCGATTTTGATGATCTGGTACCCAAATGGTGGAAGAAAAGAACCAACTCTTGCAAGTTATCCTCTTGACTTCTATGTGCTCACATATATATACGTGCACACAATCAATCAATTAATCAATCATCAGTCTACTTAAAAAGAGAAGAAAGGTTTGCTGTGATGTTACGTAGAACAAGTTGGAAGAAGTAATGAAGTAGATGTGAGAAGCTAATTAGGTGAGTACTACATTAAACCAGGAGAAAAGGATATGTTAGGGGATATAAGTGAAAGTAAAATTGTGGAGGCCCACAAAGGTTTTGTAGTGAGATCTGAGGTTGCTTCACCCAGCAGGGCTACATTAGAGGATTGCTTGACCACATGTGTAGTTACCAGGTGATTGGAAAGGGTCTGCACTTGACTGTGCTGGGGGGAGGTCTCTTGCTCCACCCCTTGGCATTCCTATAAATAGCCCTTTAGAAGAGACAGAAGGGGCCAGTGGATAAGGATCCAGGCCCTCCTGAGGCTATCCTATGTTTCTATTTCTCTCCCCTCTAGCCTTCTATCTAAATCTCTTATCCCTCATTTCTCAAGAGTACCCTGGGGTAAAATGTGGGAGCTGGTCTCCCAGATGGTTTCTCACATGAAATACAGCTAGAGAAATCAATAGAGATCTTGGAAGAAATATCAATATGATTTATTAATGGCTTGAATATGGAGAGATATATTAAAAACTCTGAAGTCATCAATTCTGGGAGCAATCAACTTTTTATAGCCTTTAAACATTTAGCATCCTTTCATTCTTAAACACTTTCAGAAACAAATACTCCTGAGTGACAGTTTGCAAAAATCATAGATGGAGCTAAAATGAGGTTGGTTAGGTAAGAAATCAGTATTAAGAAAAGCTTGCAGGTTGAAAGTCCACATGGAAGTAAACTTTTATTTATTTCTAAATCTTAACTTAAATGTTTGCTCTACATTATTATACTCACAGCCTAGGGTTTTTGTTTTGATTTTTCATCCCTTGAGAGTTTTGTACAATGTGTTAGGAATCATATTCACCCCCTCCCAACTTCCCCAGAACAACACCTCCTTCTCTACCCACCTAACTTCTTGTTCTTTTCTTTTCTTTTTTTACCCATCAAGTCTAATGTGTACTAGCCATATAGTCTTGAATATATGGCCTTTCACGGGTGTGGCTGATTTACCAGTGGCAAAACTCTTAAAGAAAACTGACTCTCCCCGTCCAACAGGGCTTAGTTCCCAATAGCTTCTCAGCTAGGGCTGGGATTCTGTTCCCACATCCCTTCTCCATGCTGGGATTTTCATCTGGCTTGAGCTTGCAAACTGCATGGAACCAGATGTCCCACCAAACCACCATATTCAGAATCTAGCCCTACATGTTTGCACCTAGCCCTGGCCATGCTAGGCAGGCCATCTACCACTGAGATATATTCCTAGGTCACAGCCTAGTTTTAACCCAGCATTTGAGATAGAATAAATAAAGAGATGAAAACTAGTTCCTTTTTGGTATTTTAGAGTACTGGAGTTTATAAAGTTCGTTTGCCTAGTGTGGTAGTTTGAATGTAATTGGCCCCCAGAAGCTCATAGACAGTGGCACTATCAGGAGGTGTGGCTTTGTTGAAGGAAGTGTTTCACTGTGGGGGTGGACTTTGAGGTCTCCTTTGATCAGGCTCAGTGTGACACTCAGTTTACTTCCTGTTGCCTGTGGATCAAGATGTAGGACTCTCAATTCCTCCTCTAGCACTGTGTCTGCCTGCATGTTGCCATGTCCCACCATGATGATAATGGACTGAACCTCTGAAACTGTAAGCAAGCCCCCAATGAAATGTTTTCCTTTCTAAGAGTTGCTGTGGTCATGGTGTCCCTTCACGGCAATAGAAATCCTAACTAAGACACCTAGTGATCATCTTGGTCAAGGTTTCAGGGTAGCATAGATTCTGCTCTCATGGGGCAGCTCTTCTCTGAGCTATGCTTCTGTTTCTTGCTGGTTCAGTGTCTATTGTAGCTACAAGTAATGGGTGTCCTAGAGACAAGGTGACCTTTGTTTTTGTATACTCATTTTTGTCTTGAACTACTTATCTACAGTATTTTTACCACTATCAAAATATAGCTCATTTTGTATGCTAGCTCAGACTGACAGCTCAGCCACTGAAGAGAAGTTCCAGCACGCAGGAAAGTTGCTGACTTACAATAAAGTTAGGACTTTTGAGGGGCATGGGCATTATTATTTAATAGTCATATATCATTTTAGCAAATAATGTAAGGATCATCTTATTATGAAGTGTTGGTTATGAAACCTTCATGATTTCATTGGCAAAACCAGAATACACAGATTTGATGTTCTCTGGTACTGGAGAGATTGTACAGTTATCTACAGTTGAAAACTGAATCTCTTTAGGAAAAGAGAAAACACTTGAGAGCTGAGCCTGCCTTCTCTTGGGAACTATAAGAGTGGGGAGGGACCCAAGGTTAGTTGTTAAATGGACTAAATGTGGGGGGAGGATGTTGGGAGAAGTAGTGGGATGAAGTAGGAAGAATAGTCTTTCTTCTGTCTTCTCTCTTCTGGGAGTGCTCTTCAAGGGTTTATACTGAAGGCTGAGCAGAATAAAAAATAGCCCTGGGTGGGTTTGCCAGACAACTGACCAGGGTATGCATGTGGGAGGTAAAAAGAGATACAGGTCTCTAGACAGTTCCGTTTGTGAATTTTAAGAGTAAGGAAAGAAATAAAAATGGGCTATTAAATACTCACTGGTTATTTTGGCTCACATTTTAATTAAATACAGATAACTTACTATTAGTGGGAAAACACTTGAAACCTTTAGGAAATAATTATTTGATCTCTTGAGGACTCATGGCAGGTATTTGCAGTTTGACAACAGGTGGCAGAAGGGCTTAATTGCTGCTTAGGAAGAACCCTAGAATTAATTGATAAATTACTGCCAAAGATAAATTTTCCTTGATTTTAAGAGAAATATACAGAGCATAGCTTGTGAAAAAATTATGTACAAAATTACTTAAAAGTAGACAAAATAGGGACTGGGTCACCAGGACTAAAGATTCACTGAAAGAAGGTTGTAAAGGCAGAAGGGTGGTCTAAGAGGGAGACACACTCAGTGTTTAGTCTTTGTTAATTATGAATTAAGAGAGGTAGATAGAAATTGCCTGTGAGCAACACTCAAATACAGATTTATGAGGTAGAAAGTATGCTTTACTTATTCAATAAGTTCTCTTTGGGGGAAATGTCCTTTTTTAAAAAATCCTTTTATGTAGCATACAAAATAAGAGGTTTTATTATGACATATTGATGCTTTATTTCATTCTATTTTGGTCGTTGGCCCCTCCCACCTCTGTTCCGTCCCTCCGACACTGGTTCGCTTCCCCTCCCCGGAGCTTCCTCCACCTGCTTTTGTGCCATCTATCCATCTGTCTAGATTCCACAGGGGAGAAAAAGACAAGTACTTACTACTCTGTCTTTCTGTCGCTCTTATCTTTCCCACACACTTCCTGTGTCGATTCTACTGTGTCGCACACACCTAGCAGGTGAGCAGCTGTGTGACCCAGCCCAGAAGCCATGTTTTATAGTGGAGCAAGTAAAATGAGTGAAGGCTGAAAACCCAGAGGGAGACTCTATGTCTTAAACGTAGTTTGAATAACTAGAAAAGAAATATAACGTAGGTAAAACAATGTTAGAAAGTGTAAGAATAAATGTAAAATAACTACAATCATTCCTTTGTGCTTTAGAAATTCAATTCAAATTCCAGGTTTAATTCTAAATAATTCTGCTTAAAATCCCTTTGTTTTTCTTTTTCTTCCTAATCTTAGGTATTTCATGTACACTGTCTCAGTACGTCCTACCCATGCCATACAGAGACTGTGTGTGTGGGATCAGGATCATTTGTGGATGACTGATTAGTATAGCAGCATGGAATTTAGATAGAGTTACATTTTATCTTTTTTAATTAACATTGTGTTTCCAGCCAGTTTCCATACTTAGGTTTTAAATGTACTGTTTAATGCTTGCATAGTCTATTATATAGCTATATCCTAATTTATTTTGCCTATTATTGAACATCATATACTTTTATCATTTTCAATAATTCTGTAATGAAATTGATATCTTAATGTATTTGTCCATATCTCCAATTTATTCCCTCAGGCTAGTCTTAAAGTCTAATTGCCAGAACAATGTATTTGTTTCTAAATGTATTTCTCAAAATCTTTCTAGGGAGACTGTGTGTGAGTCAGGGAGAAAAACGGGAAAAGTTAAAGGGATATGAGAAAGAGTCCATCACACAAAACCTAGTTAAGGTATCATGAGTTGAAAATTCAGAATTCCAGTCCAATTAGCATTTGCTGTAAGGTCTGCCTACACAGAAGCAATATTCTACCTATGGAGGTATTTTTTAAAATGAGAATGCCCCAATAACGAGGAAACAGGTTTAAAACCTAAGTGTGTATGATCTTCTCGGCCTTTCTCCTTTTCTTGCTCTCTAAGCGGACAATTTTCTAGGAACCTGAGAAATGAAACAATGAAGTTTTGTTTCCACTAAAAGGAAGCATTTCAGCTTCCCCTGCGATTCTTATGACCTAAAATTGCCCTTGACTGCTGTTACTCTGTTCAATGTGTGCCATCAACTGCTCTGTAGTCTATGGGTTCCTTAGCAACCCTTTGAGGTAGAACTCCAGAAGCCTCCCAAACCACACACACGGCTAGCCTAAAGACAAAGTGTGACTGCATGTGTTGGGAAGCCCGCACGCACCGATGGATGTGTATTCTCCATTCCCTGAGCTTCTCCATGTTAACCCCAGGCTTACCCCTCTATTAAAATCTTTGAAATAAATTCCAACTTGGCTTCCTACAGATTTATCCTAAAATTCTTTTCTGAAGCGAAGTGAAGAATCCTGGTTTCAGAGTGGAGGTCTCTACAGAATTCCGGCTGCCATAGGCAACAGTGTAGAGCAGAGTCTCCGGCCTACACTGATACCCCCGACATACTGAACTTTACTTCAGAAGAACTGTTGTTTTAATTCTGCTCCCCACCTCCCTTCCATGAGATCAAGTCTCACATTGGCTGCCCTGGAACTCATTGTTGTAGCCCAAACTGACCCGGAACTCAATGCAGTCACCTCTTCTTAGCAGGGAGATCCAAGGCATCCCAGTCCTTGAGGCTCATTGGGATGGCAATGTGCGCCCCAGTGTCTCAGCTGGGACCCTGAACAAATAGAATTCTCTGTCCTTACTCCAGCTGGCAGAGAGCTCAGAGGTACTGCATGTCCATTTGCAAGGAATTATGTCCCACCTCAGCTTCCCAAGTGTTGGAATTACAGGTATGAGCCACCATACCTGGCTTTAACCCAGTCTTGCTAATAATGTTCATTATTAGTGTGTTGCTTAGACTTTGTTAAATAAACAAAAGTATGTTTTCTTTTTTAAATTATTTATTTATTTATTTATGTGCACTGGTGTTTTGCCTACATGTATGTCTGTATGAAGCTGTCGGGCACCCTGGATCTGGAGTTACAGGTGTTTGTGAGCTGCTATGTGGTTGCTGGAAATTGAACTTGGTTCCCTTGGAAGAGCAGCTAGTGCTGTTAACCCCTGAGCAATCTCTCCAGCCTATGTTTTCTTTGTTTTAACATGGATTTTGTTTTTCTTGATGAGGGCAAACACTTTTTTAATTGAAGAAATTTTTTCATACAATATATTTTGACAATGTTTTCCCCTCTGCAATGCCTTTCAGTTCCTCTGCACCTTCCTACTCACCCAATTTTATGTTTTTTTTCTCACTGTCTTTAAAATCAAACAAGAACAACCCCCCTAAAAGGCTCCACTCCTGCTCCCAAACAGAAATCAAACAAGCAAAAGACGAATAAGACAAAAAAAAAAGTAGGAAAACTTTTTAAGTTGATATTTATGCCGGGATACCTGTGTTGATTTTGACCTCCATGGATCATTTAACATCTAAATATGTGTCTTCTTGTTAAAACCGGGGATAGTGGGTAGGCAGAGGGCTGAGGTTACCACTCCCATGCACTAGAGGCCATGGATTCTGCTGGGTATCTGCAGCATGCAAGACAGCTGTGTCTGACTGCCTCCCTGCAACCATTTTCTCATCTCAATCCCCGTGGCACTGAAGTGAGGAAACTCTGTTGTATCTGCAATTCCTTCCTTAAGTAGTGCTGAGATTGAATAGCTGTCCACACTGTGGTGTTTTCATAAGTATTTAGTTATCTGCTCTTTTCTCTTCCACAAATAGAAATCATGATATTTGTGTGTGTGTGTGTGTGTGTGTGTGTGTGTGTGTGTGTGTGTGTGTGATATTATCCAATGATTGCTTTCAAATGTGTGTTAGGCAATATAATTTTAAGGTGTGTTACTTTTGTTTATGTTGCAATTGTTTAACTCTGTGAAGCTGTGTTACTGTGCCTGTCTAGAACACCTGATGGTCTAATAAAGAGCTGAATGGCCAATAGCAAGGCAGGAGAAAGGATGGGTGGGGCTGGTAGGTAGAAAGAATTAACAGAAGGAGAAATCTGGGAGAGGAGAGATCTAGGAACAAGAGAAGGAGGAGGACCTCAGGGGCCAGTCAACCAGCTATACAACCAGCAATGGAGTAAGAAAGGAAGGAATACAAAAATAGAGAAAGGTAAGCCCAGAGACAAAAGACAGATGAGTTAATTTAAAATTAAGAAAAGCTGGGAAGAAACAAACCAAGCTAAGGCTGGGCATTCATAATTAAGACTAAGCCTTGGTGTGATTTATTTGGGAGCTGGGTGGCAGGCCCCCAAAGAGACAAAGAGTAAGAAAACAACCACCAACAAATGAGTATTACTATTCTGGTGGGCTAGCCTGCTGAACAGAAAGTCTTTTGGTGAAGGATTTTAGTTTTTCTTCCCACAAACATGTTTGTAGGATATGTATGCATTTGTTTCAAGTGTCTTTTAAATTCTCAAATAATGCTTTATAGGTTCATTATATAAGTACACCCATTTCTTTTTTGAGATATTTTTGATATCTCTTCTTGGTATATGGTACATGTATTTTTTAACCATATTTTTATAGTAGAATTATGTTATTTTGAACATCTATTTTAACGCAATGGTATCTAAATAATAGTCATAGAGCTCCCTGTGCACAAAAATCGAACAGGACAAGATTTTCCCAAGCCAAAGGCATGGAAGTTTCCGTCCTTACCCTCTCAAAATCCCTTTCCTCATTTCAGATCATCTTTCTGTATCTTTTTTGGGGTATTGGGTGGCTTTTTTATTATTTTCAAACCTGAGTACAATATATTTAGTTATAAAAATATTTTTGTATAAATTAGATTATACCTTATATTCTACTAACTTGACTCACAAAATACTATTTATTAATCACTTTATATCTACTATATATTCAAAAAACCGAGTAGTCCCTGAAAAGGTTCAAAGACTGGTCTAGGGAGCCTGTGAATGCATTCCATTATATGGCGAAGTGGACTTCACAGATGTGACTGAGGGTGAGATTGGAAGTTACCTAGAATGATCCCCACAGGCTCAATCTAATCCTAAAAACCCATAAATGTAGAAGGTGGAAGCAGACTCAGAATGAGACAAGGAGAAGAAAGACTTGACCTTCCTTTACTGACTCTGAACATGGAGAAAGGGACCATAAAGTAAGAATTAGTGACTGAGACCTTCAAAAGCCAGCAAAGACAAATGGAAAGGTTGTCTCTCTAAGCATTCAGAAAGAAACATCCCTGTTCACACCTCGATGTTAGCTCAGCAAGACCAAGAACTATTGGCCATAGAACCTTAGGCAATGGCTTGTGAGACTGAAGCTGGCTTAAGGAAGAGCCAGTAGAGGCCAGAGGTGTCTGTAATGCATGTAGAACGTGGAGAGGTGACAGCATACTTTGATCTTGTAGGAGAAAGTTCACATGGCAGGGGTCAGAGCCTCACAACCACAAGGGGCCATAATGATATCCATACAGAGAGCAACAGCTACTGATCCTTCAGTATTTTCTTGTGTAGGCCCTAGTGACAGAACCATGAGGGATTAGACACTGGGTGCTGAGCTGGTGATGGGTCAGTATAGGGACATGAAATGATAAGTCTTCAAAGACCTTAAAGTTCAGGATGGTTCAGAAAATACTGTTAACATTTTCTGAAAAGTAAGAATCTCAATAAAGTAACTTAAGTGGGTCGTAACTCTCAAGTATGATGGGCAAACTGCACGAGCAGGTAGGAAGCAGTTGACAGCTGCCGACAGTGCTGTGTTCAAGTGCTTTCAGTTGTTATTTGAGCAATTGAAGAGCTTTTGCAGATTTCTTAGGGGGAGAGAAAGATTATGGGGATAAATCAGTTTCTCTGAATAGCAAAATCTAAATGTTAAGTTATGTTAAGTAGGAGATAAGAGTAAAAAAGTTCAAAATCAGAAAACCCATATGCAAGGAATCAAGTGATGTTATAAATACATGTGTAGATCAAATATTCAGCACCATAAAATACAAGAATCACTAAAGATTCACACAGGCATAAAATAGATTGTATCTAACGTGTTGTGACAGAGTAATGAATACAGTGAAACACGGAATAGATTTAGCTACACAGTTTGAATCAGAAATGGAAACTTCTGGTTAAGATTGTTGAATAAATTAGCATGGTGAGCTTCAAAGTCCAAAATAAGAAGTGAGAAATTATACTGATGTTCAATGCTTGAAGTTAGGTTTGGGAGAGAAATTTTACATAAATACAAATTCAAAGGTATTTCTGATAAAGTCATTTGAGTAGCTTGATGCAAAGGTTGGAAAATCAGAACCCAGTAATCTAGATTTGAGTTTGTTTTCCTCACTTGTAGAATCTCCTTGGATAGTCTATTAAATACTTAGCCATAGAAGAAAGAGAATCCTGAATGGGAGGATAGCTATCTGAATGGGAGGATAGGTCACTAGTTAGAATTTATAGTTGCTTTGCTGATGAAAAGGTCCTTCTCAGCAGGCAACTGTCTATTGCTCCCACAGCACAAACTCATCTGTGATGACAAAATAGACAGGTAGATGGGATATGGAGGCAAGAGTGACAGAGGATCATGGGAATATTTCCAACATGATATTTTTGTTCCTAGTCTTCATTGTGATAGTTACATAGACACAAACATTCATCAAATATTATATCTTAAGCATGAGAAATTTGCTATCATATATAATAGCATATAAAATAAATATTTTAACCCTAGAAAGACTTTTCATCATTTTTCATAGTGTAGTTCTGCTGGTTATATTTGCTTTTAATTTTCCTGTGCATGAACACATTCATTTCAAACTCGTTTTTTATAAGGTGCTCTGACTGGGTATATAATTCTAAAGTGACAGCTGTAGTTCTATAGAGATTCCTCGGTGTCTGCATAATTCTATCATGTTTGTCTTTGTTTTTCTTTACAAAACATGTCCTTTATTTACAGATTTAAAGTTTTTTCCTTATCATTGAACCTTGTTCTGTTAGACTATGCTAATGCTGTACCTTTTTAGATAGTTCAATATTTCTTGTGCTTAGGATGAGTTGGAATCAGAAATGGATCAGAAATCTTAGAACTAATGATTTATAGTTTTTATGCAAATGTGGAAATGTTCCATCCATTCTTTCCTCAAGCACCCTTTCTCTTTCCCTCTGTTACTTTTGTATACTCCAACATCAAGAATATTAATTGACTGAAGCAAGTTGTATAGCGCATGGAACATCCTGTCCTTTCATAATTTTTCCAGGTTTAATTTTGCAGTTTCCTATTTTCCATTAACTTTACACAGTATCTTTCTCATCTTCTGCACTGTGGCTTTCTTCTATGTGATTCTTTTTTTTATATCTTTCATATTTCAACTTAACTTTGGAATGCTTGCAATATGGTTATAACAGCAGTTTTAATATCTTTTTTGGTAATTTTAACATTTGAGTTCCAGGCCAGTTTAGACTGGTTCCTTTTTCTCCTCATTATGGATTCCTTTCCCTACTGCTTTGGATGCCTGGTGAGCATTGATTTTTGTATTTGTATAAATTATGGCGATTTTTCCTGAGGTAGAATGTAGTTAGCAAAAAAAAAACTTTGTGGGGAGGGGTTTGTTGGAATAATTTCTTAGGTGTGACCAGAGCAGCATTTAGTAGCAGAATTATTGTTTTTTTGCAAAGGCAGGACCCTTCTGCATTAATCAAGGTAATAATCTATGAATTACCAATGTTTTAGTGTGTGTGGTAAGAACAGGTACTCTTTGGGCCCTTTGCCAATATCAAATAACACCATTTTCTCTAATCTCCATTGTTGCTTTTCTAGATTGAGGTAGTTTATTCACAGGCAACCATTCAATATTCTATTTATCTGATGGGAAATGCTTGCAGATTTGTGAAGTTCTTTCTGTGCTGTTCTCTTATTGGTACTCTGCTCTGAGCATCGTTTCCCTCCAGTGTTTGAGACCCTGGCTGTTGCTTCCTCAGTGCAGGTGCCCATCGAGCTCTGCCTGGATTTTCCTCTTCCTTCATGTCTGGGTGTTCTCTGAAGATCACAAGTTGAAATAATTGTAGGGCTCACCTAATTGATTTGCCATTTCCCTGGGATTACTGTCATTCATTGCCTGTATTCAGTCTCCCAAACGTTGTTTTACATAGTTTTCTTTCTTTTTTAAAACACGTGTTTTTTTTTTTTCTTTCTTGTTTTGGTTGGCCACTTTCAAGCAAAAAGATATATGCAATCCCTATTTCTACATCTTGTTCAGAAGTATAATTCTGCATGCTGATGTCTTCTCTCCTTCCTGTTTCCTTTCTATGTTTTTACATGTTATAATGCCGAAAGCCAGGAGCCAATATCAAGATACTGCAGGCTAAAATTTATTCACAGCTGCGCCTAACTTATAGTCCCCTTCTTGGGAGTAAGCAGTCCTTAGCTGCAGCAGAGAGAATCCTATATTTAGGTCTTTCATGACCTTTGCAAGCACACAAAGCTTAAACAAAAGTATTTCTTGCTATTAGCATTTAGTAGAGACACATTGTCAAAGCGTTTGACGTCATTGTGATTGGCCAGTTTTAGAAAGCCTCATCAAGTCAACCTGTCTTTTCAGAAAGTTTTTGTGGTCTATTGGTTTAAAAAAACAGTCTACACAATAGGAACATGAACCTTACACACTTAAGAAGTACAAGTACGAGCATCAAGATTCTGGAAACAGGTCTGGGAGCTGAATAATAAGAGGGATGGAGACTGTTATTTTAAATTATTTAACCCATATTGAAATCGATAATGAATGATCCTAGAAATGGAGGAGTCAGCTTCTAACAACATATATCAAGGTATATAACATGTTTGATATGCATATACATATACACATATACATGATTAGTTTAGTCAAGCAAGCTACCATAACGTATCCATTCCTCAAATTTCTATCCACCTATTCTATGGTAAGAAGATCTAAACTCTACTTTCTAAGCAGGTTCCTGGTATGTAGTCTATCAACTGGAGTCTTCATGCTGTGCATTGGACCTCTAGATTAGCTGCCCCACATGACACTTTTTACTCCCTGACTGACATTGCATTGCTTAATAGGTAACTTCTACCCTACCATTTTTTTTTTAAAGATTTATTTATTATGTATACAGTATTCTGCCTACACACCAGAAGAGGGCACCAGATCAAATTACAGATGGTTGTGAGCCACCATGTGGTTGCTGGGAATTGAACTCAGGACCTCAGGAAGAGCTGCCAGTGCTCTTAACCTCTGAGCCATCTCTCCAGCACCCCCTACTATTTTTATATATGCTCAATATTTAATTACAACTCTAAGTGAGAATGTGAGTTTTTCTTCCCATCTAGTTTATTTCACTTAGCACAATGTCCTACAGATTCACCAATGCTATTATAAAGACTAGATCATTCTTTGTAAAGGCTGAACGCTATTCCCATATCACAGTTTATTATCCATTCATGTCAATGGAAACTTAGGAGGATTTCCATATCCCAGTGATTCTGGATAATTTGACAATAATCATGACTTTTCAGATTTCTGTGAGCTGTTGATTTTGTTTTCTTTAAGTGTATAACAGAGAGGGCATTCCAGAGTCCTGTGGTGGTTCCGATTTTGAATTTGGGTGAATCTCCAAGCTGGTTTCCATATTGGCATGAGTTTGCCTACTCATTGGAGGTGCATAGGGCTTCCCCTTTGTCCACACCAACACTTACCATCTTTTGATAAGTGGCACTTTGGCAGGTGTGAGGTGATGTTTAATGTGACTTTAATTTGTATTTTCGTGGTTCCCAATGTTGAACATTTAAAAATACATGCCTGTTGACTAATTGTATCAGTGCTGTCAAGGGGTGCAGGAATAGGTTTGTTTTTCTGCCAGTTAACAAAAGGCAGGAAAGAAGTGGTCCTGAAAACCTTAGGCATGTCCCAGCAGGGCTACCTTGGAATTCGGGTTCTTCTAGTAAGGTTCTTAATTTCATCAATAAAAGAACTTAAGAATGAACAGGAATAGAAGCTCCAGGACAAAGAACAGACTCAAAGAGATGCCCAAGGGTGATTTATTAGAACTTAGATGGGGAACTCCTGGGCAGGCAGGCTGTAAATCTCCCAGCTGCCCGGAAGGGAAGAATAAGGAGGAACAAAAACAAAAGCCATACTGCTTGAGAGATGGTCATCTGTCTGACTAACAGGCAGGGAGCTTTAGGGAAAGAGGAAGGTAGCCCAAAGCAGAGGTTAGAGAGTTTAAAGCATACTTAGGCTCTAGAAAGGTCCTAAAGGAAAAAAACAAAGAAACAGAAACATTTACTCCCTTTTTTGAATCAGGCTTTAGCAATGTGGGTAACACAGCCAAACCTTATGGCAACTTGCTGGATTGCAAAGGCTGTACTAGAAGGCAGGAATTCTGGAAGGGAAAAGCACTTTGTCTCAAGGTGAACTCACCTGTCTAGGTGTGGTCTCCTTGCCAGGTCCTTGATATCCCCATAATCCAATAATTTATGGGTTATTAGATTAACCCATTAGGGACAAGACAAGGGCAAGTCTCCACCTAGATGTAGAATCCATCCTCTTTAAAATTTTCACTTTTTTTTTAGTTAAAATACAATTACATCATTCCCCTTCCTTCTCCTTCCTTCTCCAAACCCTCCCACAACTCCCCCTCCTTCTCAAATTCATGGCTTCTTTTTTTTTAAATCATTACTTACACCCAAATAGATAAATAAATAAAAATAAAATCTGAGTCCATTTAGTGTTGCTTGTATTTTTCTTTTTTTAGGGGAATACTAATTCTTCCTGTTTAGTAGTTGTTAATTCCCAATAGTTCTTATCTAGGAGAGGGGCCCCATCCACACTGGCTTGTCAGTTGGTGATGTTATCGTTCAGGTCTTGTGTAGGCAATCATATTGTTGGAATTTGATGGGTGGAGCTTCCCTGCCACATCTAGAAGATAAAATCTTGCAGCCAACTTTCTGGCCCTCTGGCTCTTAAAATCTTTTTGACCTCTCTTCCACAATATTCTCTCAGTCTTAGGTATATGGGTTGTGTTGTAGCTGTACCAGTTGGGCCTGGATACCTGTGGTAGTTTGAATGTATTTGGCACCCATAAACTCATAGGGAGTGTCACTATTAGGAGGTGTAGCCTTATTAGAGGAAGTATGGTCTTACTAGAGGAGGCTGGATGACACATACCTTTAATCCAGACCTTGAGGCTGGAGGACACACCTTTAATCTGGGCCACACCTTCTATTGGAAGTGTGTCTTTTTCTCAAGCTTCCCTCAGTGTGACAGTCAGTTGACTTTCCAGTTGCTACTAGGTAAAACTATTAATTGGTTTCCTCCCTTGGCAGCTTCCAAGAATCTTCAGATACTTTGAAAGCTAGACCTTAGGGAGGAGGCTTTTAGGTTAGATACAGCTTGATTCCTCTAGGTCTTGTGTCTGAAGTGCATGGTATCTTCAGGAGTAGAGATTTACCTCCAATTTCTGTGAGGCAACCTAAGACAACAGCAACAGCATAGAATGATTTGTTAGTTTCTTGGGCTTTCTGGACCAACGACTTGAAAGAAGTTTCTTATGTCTGTCACTGGAGGGTTTTTTTTTTGTTTTTTGTTTTTGTTTTTTTTGAGTAGTCTATGGTCCTTTTGCATGTGTGGGAATTATTATCACAGTGTCATTACCTCATGAAAAGTGTGTGTGTGTGTGTGTGTGTGTGTGTGTGTGTGTGTGTGTGTGTACGTGTGTATGTGTATGTAGTGGCACACACTTTCAATCTCACCACTCAAGTAGAGAAAGGCAGATCTCTCTGACTTCGAAGTTGGCAGTCTACAGTGAGTTCCAGGACAGCACAAGTTACAAAGTAATACACTATCTCAAAATAGCTAAAATGTATGTGTGTGTGTGTGTGTGTGTGTGTGTGTGTGTGTGTGTGTGTGTGTATGATACATTCAAAAAAGCTAAAATGTATATGTATCTATATGTATATGTATGTATGTATTCCATTCTTTAAAGTGTGTCAAAATATTTTGAGAAATGTCCTACTTCATGTCTTTTCTTTTTGCTTTGTGACCCACTGGGTTTAACCAGGGCTGTTCACCTGGGCATGGGTGTTACCCTATCCACTGGAACAAGAATAACTTGAAAGTGGCCATGTACTTGAAGATAATGACTACCTTTCCCCAGGCAGCCTTCAACTGCTCCCCTGGACAGGCTCCATGTTCCTGCCCCGTATATGATCAAATGCCGGCTAAATCATGCATGGCTAAAGTCATGCCACTTTTGAGAAGCCATTTTAATTTATTAAAATATATTACTACTTCTTTTTAGGTTATGGTTTCTAATTTTCTTTCTAAGTCTACCTCAGGTCCTTAAGAGTCAAAAATGATTGGAGACCCAGGGTTGTCCTGGGAGATCTTACCAATTGTGATACGTGATGTTGAAAGATAAAGAGTATTGTCTGAGCAGGATTCAGAGAGGAAATGCTGGACTTATGTATGAATTCATCATGGAAATTGCAGTTTGCCCGTTCCCACAGACACTGAGTGAAAGGAAAAGAGGGCAAATGTGGAGGTGGGTGTGGAGATCTTGGGATGCAGATCATCTGAACTGAGATGTGCTTTGAGGATAAAATACATGCTAGATTTTAAGGACTTAGTAAGGAGAAATTAAAATAGTTCTTTAATATTTTTAATGTGGTGGTAGTTTAAATGATATAGTACCACTATTAAAATTGCTTTTTGCCAGCTATGGCATGGTGGAAGGAACGTGTAATATCAGCACACAGGAGGTGGAGGCAGGATAATCAGGAATTCAGGGTCAGCCTTGGCTACATAAGAAGCACAAGGCCAGCTTAGACTATGTGAGACTCATCTCAAAAAACAATTAAAAAGTGCTTTTGTCCAATTCCTTTTATGCTTGTACTTTTGCTAGGGCATTTAAGATGATAACATTGGCTATATTCTATTCCCTTCCATGGAACAGGTGCTGTTGCCTGTGAGTCTCAGCCAGTCAAGCTTGCTGTAATGTAATGAAGTAATTACATAAGGTGAAATAAATCCCCAAAAAGGATGTCTGTAAATATTAGAAACACATTTGATTATCCCAGAGTGAATTATAGAGGAAAGTCTCATCCTCTGCATATGGTGATTCAGTGTGTGTGCTTACTCCAATGCAGAAAA